>KN884737.1:63227-86440 GCA_000934455.1 Apostichopus parvimensis
TAGTCCATGCTGGCTTTAATGCCACCTTCTGAGCATCAATTCTGAAAAGTGGAGGTTTGGTGAGCCGTGGCTCAGTCCTCGTGGAATAGTCTGGAGTGTGGGCATAACAGCTTACGGACCATTGATTTGAAGGAATAATAATTCACAAAGTAAACCACCATTCAATGACAGCAATTACGGCAGATAATGTTTAACAGAATTGATTACCTCGAAGAGTATTGACTTTTAGATGACAAGGGATGGATTCAGAAGGCAAAGCGAGAGGAAGGAGGCTGTCGTTAAACCTGTATAGCAGGAAAACAATTAATGTTTTAACCATAGCAAACGTTAGATATGCATCTTGTTATTATCTATCATTGTTATGACCATGTAGTTTAAAGTCAAGTGACAATGCTCAACCTTATCGTCAATTTACCAATGGAATTATTCACAATATCAACTCTCATGTTGCTTTACTAATTTTCAAACAAGAAGAGCACTTCTGTGGCCCTTGTTTTTATGTTTAACAACTGAGTGTTTACACCATCATCAGTATGAGTCACCACAGTTAACTATTTCCTTTCAAATTTACATCTCAGACCATTACAGCAAATTACGTGATACATACATATGGTCTGTACAACCAAAGTTGCAACAAAGGTTCATTCCACTCAACACGCTTGAGAGAAACACGTCGTGCAACCATAAGCCATTCTAAAGTTCCTGTAGTTGTTTTCAATACATGGATCATTTCCAATATTTGTTCGAACTGCACAAAACGTTTGAAAGCCACATATTTAGGAACTACAGTTTTTCAGTCAAAAGTTCTTGTGAATAGTTTCAATTACAAGCCTGATTTCTCGATGGCTTTTTAACAATTTTTTTTAAACAATTTTTTAACAATCATTTAGTTTTGGGTCGTCGACAAGCAGATCGGTTCCTCGCGAGACATCTTGGTGCAACAAGTACCCAGATCGTTCAATGATCTCCGGGTCACGGAACTTAAGACTCTTTCCCTCCTGCTTCTGGACAGGCACTGTTAAGATTAGACAATTACATAACATGTTTTCTTATTTTTAAGCGACAGCCAAAAGCTTGTCATGCACGTCAGTAAGGGAGGTACCACTCACCATAGCTGCTTCAAAACAAGAGAATGTTGAAAATATGTTAAAATATCCAAGACTTGTTCTTCGCTCAGTTCTCTACCTTCTCCTGTCGTTAGTTCCACCTTCGTCACCGTTGAAAGGCTATGCAAGCAGAGACCAGATTTTAGAAAAATACTTCCTTGGCTGATTTTCCAAAACGAATGGTCAAACACCAGACATGATATTGTAATCTGAAAGAAAAAAATTATGCGGAATATATTAGAACCAAACAAAAAATAATGAAGTCATGAAAAGCCCACTCGCGGCGACCAGCATCTTTAGCTAGTGTAAAGGCAAATTCTCCTTAGGGAGATCTACGAGTTATCTAACTAAACTAATTTCTTCACACTAATTTCAAACTAATTCACCCTAATATCTAACTAACGAAAAACAGCTTCCTTTTGGGAGATCTTCGGGTTATGTAACTAATATATTCGAACTTATTTCCAACTTGATTAAACTAATTCAAACAAATATCTAACTAAAGAAGAGCATCGTCCATTTGAGTGATGTCCGGGCTAATTAACTAACCAATGTTTTCTAATTTCAAACTAATTCATACTATTCAAACCAATTTCTAACTAAAGGAGAAGCATCCTTATCTTGGGAGATCTCCGGTGGAAATGTCTTGTCAAGGGGCCGCCATTTTGTAAATCTGTGATGCCTTTAGAACCAAAAGGAGGTGAAACCTTTGGCATTTTCTTCCTTAGATTCTTTTCAAATTTTCAAGGTGAATGTCTTGACAGTGTTGGCAGTAGTTAGCACGGAGGTACAACGTGAGCCATGTGCCCCAGTCTGGCAGTCAAGGTCAAATTCCAACAGCTCAGAAGTATTTGATGCCTGCGTTTAGTGACTTGGGTCAAAGGTTATTCATGAATCTCCCTCCCAGTCTGCATGTCTGAGTACCAGTGCAAGTTCACTATGGGATATGCCATTTGATTACATAACCTGCCTGCCGTTTAGCTGTTTAGCACGTCAATCTAATATGATATTCTTTGACGAGACTCTTACCTTATTCACCGATGCTATATCGATAAGATGTTTGTTTGACCTTTGAAGCAGTCTGGTGTCACTAGACCGGATAGTCACACCCTCAGAGATAAGGTCTTCCACAACTGCGGTAACATCTCCAATGTCTTTAACCTGTTCAAACAAGCATAGCGAAGCGAAGGACTTACCGTCCTCAATTCCGTTCAGATAGGCGATGATCTTTTTTGAGGCTTTCTTGTTGAGTCCACATGCAAAGCGAAAAATGAATTGTAGATCAACAGGGCTTATCTTCTTCAGGAGAGAATCTACCCGGAAGGTCATGACACTACCAGCGTGAGCTGCAACATAGTTTGCAGCGTACCATTCAGCAAAGAGTTTATGAAAAAATCTTACACTTTTGGTATTTATTACTTGCTCAGTAAAAGATGTCCCTGGGCTGTAATTGATTTCTTGTGCCACTTCTTGAACGAGAATACCAATCTTAGTAAGTTCGGAGAAGCATTTCAACCCGACTGCTTTCTGAAAATCATTTTGTTCCCATGACAACTGTTGCCTGCTAGCAGTTAAACCTTCAAAAGCTAGCTTATTAAGCTTATCAAAAACAGGTAATGACTGAATATCTTGGTCGAACTCTGCGGATTCACAGCTCTTCCCACGCATGTGACCGTAGAAACAGTGAATCATAAATTGGAAGAATCCAGTAACAGTGCTGAAAACTGTGAGGTCCTCTGTCTCGTCTGCTATGTGTGCGAACATGACACAAAACATCGGAACTTGACAGATGTCGCTTAAAATCGGACTACCATTGAGACGCTGCATAATCCTTTCCACGGCTTTCCTGTCGCCACCAGCAACGGCCTTTGCGATGTATTCCTCTCGTGCATTGGTATCAAACCCTGTCAAACGGATTCTGGTTGCGTTTGGATCAAGATTTCGTGGTATGCATGCTGATCTTGTACATATAATCACAGTGAAATCGGAAAACATCTTACCTCCAATAATGTCTTTTATATCTGTTTGTAACTCGCTGTCTCTTTCGGGGTACTCATCATATCCATCGAAGGCTATCACCACCGATCGCAGACTAACCAGTATTTCTTTGATTTCGTCCTCTGTCAGCATTGACTCGCCTGGTATTAGAAGATTTTGAATGGCGGAGTACACAGAAATTTTCCCACCTAGAAGTCTTAATGTCAGTAACAAAAAGGCATCTATACGACGGAGGGGTGATGAATCGTCGCAAAAACACCAATCGTATGCAGTCTGCATCAGAAAAGTTGATTTACCGAAACCGGGATCGCCTTGTACAAGAATCCGCTTTGAGTCTATTTCCTTCTCGTTGAATATGTCCAGGTGTGATTTTAATGGTTTGACGTCCGGCTTGTCATCGTCTGTGGACTCAGTCTTTACTTTTCTGCTCAGTCGTTGCGTATTTTGCTGAATTTCAATGCCTCCTTCTACAAAAACATCATTAACGGAGACACTGTCGCGAATGTACGGAATAGGTTGAATCTTGTCGTACTGGCTCACATACATCTTACGCACTGATGATAAGAAGGTGTCTCTTTTTCCTGGAAAGTCAGTGATGTAAGAACCAAAATATAAAAAATGTTATTGGTTACCTAAATGTATTAATGTTATAACGATTTCGGATCGAAAAAGAGCAGGGGCGCAGCCAGCCGTCGAGATGTGAGCCAAATTTCAAGAGTTTTAATTTTATTAACAATTCTATTGAAATTATTTCTCATGCCTCCCTCGCTTCAATAATTTATGAGGGGTCACTCTCCTCCCCCACCTTCACCAGAACCCCTTCCTCAGTCAACCTTCACCAGAACCCCTCCCCCAGCCTACCTTTACCAGAACAACTCCCCCAGCCTACCTTTACCAGAACCCCTCCCCCAGCCCACTTCCTTTTTGGCTACGCTACTGAAAAAGTGGTATAGCGAAGGACAAAGTAAATCTGATTTTGTTTCATTATTAGAGAAAAATTGTTCGCATGAGTGTCAGAAGTAATTTATTTACCGTGGAATTTCGAGTCGGTGCTATCTTCAGTGTTCTCGTCATAGTTCTGGAATAATGTCTGTACATCACGTAACGTTCCGTGAAGCTTGAGATTTTCCAGAGCTTTTGTCAGAGGTGAAATGTCCAATGGGTTGATGATGCCCATTTCTTTCATGGTAGCAACCATTAGTAATGATGGTGTACTTTGCTCACTCCGAGCGTTTCTTATCTGATCTTCTTTTGCAGGAGGAAGATTGAACAGCGCTGAAAGCTTCAGAATGATCTCGATTGTGAGAAGATTGGCGAGACCGACTTGAAAGCGCCCAAAGTCTAAGATGGTTAAGGTATGAAAAGTAGTCGGAGTGAAATAAACTATAAGATGTGGCAACGAGTCATTAATATATTCAAAACGGATCACTGGGTTTGCTTTTAGTTTTTGCCAAGTACAAGGTACATGCACAACGTCAACTGTAGAAAATAGGAGGCGTGAAGTACAAATCAACTTGATATGAGCAAAGCTTCCTATCAAGTTGGATGGGACATAAGTACTGAATCGCGAAATTGTGAGAATTGTGTATTCAACCACATTTTACGTAAGTTTAGTCCAGTAACCGCATTTTCTCTATGTCTAGATTGTTGAAGCTTTGATGTTGGTTTTTGTTGCTTCATTTCTATGCTTTCTGCTGTATACACCAATAAAAGTGTTTGACAAGTTGCTTGTTAATTTGAATAATACAGTTTGCCATTTACGACATTACGCATGTCGACATCGCGTTATTGTGTTCCAGAAAAGCCTCAAATCAATAAATCTGAAAAATCGAACACGTGTGGCGTCGGTATGTTAATTATGTGACTGTTAGTTATAGGTTAAGGTTAAGGTGGTAACACTTGGTAAAGCGCACATTACTGTTAAAACACTCAATGGCGCTGTTATAATACTATTAAAGGGAGAATCGTGACAAACACATAATAACTGTAGATACAGGAAGTACGCTCATGTTGTATATGAATTGACTGCTTAGGGCGACTATACTTACTCTTGGAAGCCTGTTTTCTGTCCATACTTGCCTGCATGGGTGTACTAAAGGAGGAAAACAACGTATGGATGTCAATATGAAATATCTGTATTGTTTCTCTGACTTTCTAACTCCTTGAAGTAACCGTATGATCAAAAGAATCTAGAGTATTGCAAACTCTTTGAAAAATGAAACTTAAGGAAAATGTGTAAGGTGGTTTTAAAATTAGACTTATTTATCCTCGACACTGCAATGAGAACATTTCTAGATAATTTAGTCATGTTCGTTTGTTAAAATTTGAGAAAAAGGTAATACATTATTTTCCGATATTTACCGACCATTAGAATGTGAATGTCAATTGATGCCACATTCTAAAGACCGACCGACTGAATGCCACCGGACTTACCTCAGCCGTCGTAACATAGATGAGGATGTACAGTCGGGCAGTGTGTGTGTATTTGTGCTTACTACTTTGGCTGATCAAGATTTAGGAAGAATACTGGTCGTTGACATACAAATTCAACTATATTATATATATTGTAAGACAAATTCAAAGAGATAAATAATACATAAAAATGTGAGCCAGTTCTAATTGAATGTGTATCCAGGATGAAAAGCGAAGAGGAATCTTAAAAGAAGGTATTTATCTGCACAAATACAAAACTCGTAGAATGGAACCGACGTTTTCATCGATCAGTATTATCAGTATAAAGGCAGCGTTATATAACTTATTGTTAGTATTAGTTGAGTAGTCAATGTGATGAGACCTATTCTTGCTGTTTGTCAAGAAGGGCTATGGCATAGGACTAACTGATTTGAGAGGTTTAATAAAGAAGCCTAATATGCAATACGGCGGACCTTTTGGTACCTGGACGATGAAGTTTGGACGGTTGTGACAAATGTATGTATCCTTTTTTGAGGTTATGAAGTAATTCAAAGTATCATTCATGACAATTTCAAGAATGCACATGTGAGTCAATTGACTGCATGTTAACATGCATCACTGAAGACATCTGAGACTTACATATGTAGATTAATTTACAAAGTGGAAATATTGCAACATTACAGAGGAAAAGCTTGTAATTGCATGACAACAAAGTACCATGGCAGATTACTAAACTTGCTGCAAAATACGTTTGTAGGCCTACATCTATGACGATGTCTTGTTCCATCGTAATTTTAAAATTCTTCAATAAAGGCATTCACATTTTAAGGCCTTGAAAACAGCATATTATTCATTGTTTTGGGAGTACACATTTGTATTCAACTTGTATATACCTCTTGAACATTTTTAAAGAGGGGGGGGGGGTGGTTGAGATGGTGTACGGGGAAATGGATTCTTTCAGAGAGGTTTTCTTCTTCGTCTTCCATGTTTATACTTCTATTTGACAAGAAAGCACATACATATTTTCCACTCAAACTGATTTGACAATCTGATAAGTGCATTGAGAGTGGTCAGACAGTACTAAGGAAAGTATACTTTGGAAGTGAAGTTTTATCCAAACTGGTTTTGCATTTCAGTGTATATCAGTCTTTGCCTCTTGGGCCCTGGAGGCCCAAATATTGTTGTAAAGACGTCTCGCCTACATTTAGGTCTAATCAAACTTAGCATTGTTAACAATATAGACGGCTAGGCTTTGTGTCCTATTTAACTGGTTAACGGGTCTAAAGTAGGCTTGTACAACATGTAAACATGCTAGGATTTTTTTCAAGTTAGAAAAACTTTGCAAGCCGCGACTAAATAGCCGTGACTTGTAATTCAATTCAACTAGTAATTTTGCAACGTAACTTTCTGTTTTTTCTGGTGCTTCAAGTGTTTCAATATGTTGGAATATTTCGACGATAAGATTAGGATTACGTCAAAACCTCCTTACTAAACACGTAGGCACCCTTTGCGTGTGTCATTGTTGAGAGTGTAACAAGATGACGTGGGTGACCTTCACATCGATGCAAAGCATATCGTTGTCAGCTGGTGCTTCTATGTGTGTTGAATATATGTGGTCGTTGTCAGAAACCAGTCGTGCAGAACGCCCTTATAACTCTTTCAGTCTACGAAAATTACTATGGTCCTATAATATGATTGTCGGGTAGTTTGTTAACTATTTACTTACCATTAACTGTGAGAAAAGAATACAATTGCCGTCTCCGGGGTCCCCGAAATGGTTATATGAATATTTACTTTGCACTTTTAACCGCTGGTGGCAGATACAGGCAATACAATTAGGTTATATCTGTAAGTCGCCGGTTTGCTATTCAATAGCTTTGGCAAAATTAGGTAGAACCATAGTCGTCATAAGCATTTTGAGGGTTATGAAAAAACATTCCCTCCTGCTTAACCTTCGAGGTAGATTTGGAAAGTTTTAATCGTGTAGTAAGTATACGTCAATGGAGGCTAATAAACTGAGTCTCATTAATGATTGTAACAGGGTATTTTTGATATGAATATACAACGAATTAAGAAAATACTTTAAGCGTATCTACAAATGTATATCCGAAGTCATGAGTGTTCAAATGATACTATGAATACCTTGATTTGATTTATTCGCACAACATTCAAAACAAGAAAAACAATGTAGAAAAATACATGAAGAATGGGAACAAAAACAAAGAGCAAGGGATGACACAGAATAGTCTGACAAGCAGAATTATTTCCACTGTGGTCCCTATAAACATTAAAATACTACAATAACAATACATCCAAATACATATAAAAAGATACATAAAAGTAAAAAATATATAGAGCTCTCCTCTTCTTTCAATTTAGTAATGAAATATTTTTAATTGCTGATTTAAAGATATTAAGCTTAATGGACTTCTGAAATTTACAAACTTACCAAATTAGCATGTCATACCATCGTTGCAGCGAAACTCTAAGCTACTTAAATGATTCTGAGGCGGCAAACCATACACCCTCATTAACCAATTGTAGGAATCGATTCTACTGCTTATTCTAGGTATATTTAATATTTTCAATGAAAACAGTAAGTCTAAAATGGATACCATTTTCACAGAGTTCTAGGAAATAGTCGAATCTTCTTCTTGGATAAGAAAATGTTTAGCTATAGTCAAATTATGTTTCATTCATTTCATCATATTTCGAAATAAGAGACAAAGACATCAAAAACTTTCCAGCTAGAAATGTTGAAGTTTATACATTTACTACCGGAATATCAGCATGTGTTACCGTGGAACCGTTCTAGCCTACTGGGATTACAAATTCTTGGTAACTTCAAAGTTCATCGCTATTGTATGCAAATTGGTTCCCGTGATTAGATACATATGAAGTTATGCTTACTATATATTTGTATAACTAGTGCTTTGCATTTTGCGACACATATTTATTATAGTACCACCTTGTATCAGTCTACCTCGTTGCCATATTCCGGATGGCAAACATACAGCGATGGCTTTGAGGGCAAAAAGGTCATCTTTATGTACTATAACTCTAGTCTTTACCAGTTCTAAGATTTCAGGATATTAATATCGCTTTGCTTATGGTATGACTGCGTATTCAAGCCCCTTGTTTCCTGTTATAAAAAAAAAATCCCAGACACTGCCATTTCCTCATGTAATTCAGCGGGCGTCCATAAATGTCTATAACGATGTTAGTTTTGTTCTTTCTCCCTCATTTTGTTTGGCTTATGATTATTTACAAAATCAGATTACTAGTTCTTGATGCAGTAGGAATCAGTTGTTTTTTATCCACACGTGGGTAATTTAACCACCATCGAACATTGGTCTGACTCTTGACCATTCCCTACTCCCCGGAAACCTGTGTCGGGTTTTCTGTTAACATATAGACTATATAGCACCCATATAAGCAGTTCAAATAAGCACGACAAAACATTAATAAAAATACACTTAGTCATGTTTAAGTACTGTTCTTAGACGGGAGAGGCTACTCTTTGTGAATTTCACGTAAAGGAAAATAATATAAATTCTACCAAGCATGCGTATACGAAAGAACAAAAATGATTGTGCAAACTGCTAGTTAAGCAGTATAACACAATATAGCAAAACTATTGAATGCAGCCAAATTCGTTGGATGAATGCGTATGTTATTGTATCAGCCATTTTCAGTATATGAAACACTGATACAATTTGCCCAGTCGTTGTTGCAGGCACTGAAACTCACCTTTTGACAGTTAGTTTTTCCCTCACGATAATTCAACAACGTTGTGGTATTGGTAACACGATAATTGTAAACTTGGTCGGTTCGACGATCGTTTTCACCAAATGTTGGTCACTTCTTTTTTTTCTCACCGAAGGGAACTTAAATGCCAAAACCACATATACCTGACTGTCGTTGGAGTAAAGACGTTAACGCAAATGTATGGCTGCATGGTAACCTCTGTCCACGTAAAGTACCCCACTAACAATGTTGAAATAACCTCGTATGCAAGTAGAAGGAAGTAACGGTATCTTTGAAAAGACTTTTACATTTTCAACTTGGAATTTCTTTGAGTTATAGCTTTGGTCCATTATTATGGGTGTGACGTTAACGCAAATGTATGGCTACATGGTAAGATCTATCTCTATCTATCTATCTATCTATCTATCTATCTATCTATCTATCTATCTATCTATCTATCTATCTATCTATCTATCTATCTATCTATCTGTCTGTCTGTATGTCTATCTGTCTGTCTGTATGTCTGTATGTGTGTCTGTCTGTGTGTCTGTCCATCTGTCCGTCCGTCGGTCTCTCCATCCGTCTCTCCATCCGTCCGTCCGTCCGTCCGTCCGTCCGTCCGTCCGTCCGTCCGTCCGTCCGTCCGTCCGTCCGTCCGTCCGTCCGTCCATTCTTTCCGCACGCTACTGTTCCATTGGGCCCGTGGTCATATGGAGGTGTATTAGAGGCTTCATATCAGCAAATTCAAGAAGCACACGTAAGTTCATGAACATTTTAATATGTAGATTGAAAGGTGTGTACCTATTTGATAAACAATATATTATCCTCATAGCCCTTCCCCATCTATATCACCCCCTCCAGCTCCTCAACACAACAACGTTAAAAGAAGAAGAAGAATGAAAGCAACATAACTGTATGACAAAGAAACTTCATTTCTAGAGAAAACATATATTAAGTTCAAACATTCTTGTTAACATTGTTCCATAGAAGTTATTCCTGCACGTATACAGTATTTTAAAACTTTGCGGTACGATTTGCCTATCAATAATGTAGACGTATACGCACACATGAAACACTTGAGGTTTAGCCTCAGCCACGTCAAAGACACTGGTCTATCGAAAGCTCTGTTGGCAGGTCGACATAGAAAGTGACAATTAGGCCTACGGCATTTCCACAGCAGATTGTGTCCTGGGTGTTCAACTTAAGCTTATCGACAGTCTTGCCTTTCTGAAAAACTATGGTAGGGTAGCAAGGTTTTGGTGTAAAAAATGAGTTATGAACCTCCAGTGATTGGAGGCCGTTAGGCTGACCTTAGCATAATGTAGTGTAGACACAGCCTAGCCTAAATTAGGCTAGGGCTAACGTTAGGTTATATGTATTTATTAATTTGTACTAGATTCACGAAACTGCCGGTCCTGTAATAATAATAACGGTACTAATTTAGAATCTGTACCATTCGACTACCTAGCTAGCCCAAATTCCTAACCCCTAACCCTATTCCCTACTTTCTAACCCTAATTCCTAACCCTATTCCCTACTTCCTAACCCTAATTCTATTGATTTGGGAGCCAGAAACCAAGCCGGATTATATACAGTTGTTATTCTGCCGATTCAAAGTAAGCTTTCCCATTCATATGGTATGGATACTAAAGTTAGGCCATAATAACTATAGTACTCAATTTTCTGTTTCAAACCAGCGCTTCCGCTGGCATGAGAAATCTTCTCCTTTACTGTATCAGGCTTACAATTGAACTAGGCCTAGGATAGGCCTAAGTGTATAACAGCTTGGAAAAGGTCATTATACTGGTAGAGACCTACAACATACTGAGGTTGAGAAAAGTGCTTGAGGGTTGCTGCAACTCTCCTTTATTATCTCACTTCAATGCCCTCCAGTAACACCCCTTAGTACAATGTTTATACATTAAAAGTACATGAGTTGTTTGTAGCCATATTCCACTAGGCTAGGTCTCCAAACAGTATGGAATGCTACTACAAAGTTACAAAGCTAGGGTTATACTTAGGGTAATTTCCTTTGACCTAGCATGAACACCTGACAGCGCACCTAACATTACAACAATTCAGGTATATACTGAGGAGACCAGGGAGGTGACCAATAAAGGATAGACCAAAACCCTACATGTATACTGAAAACTTTCAAGATGAATCAGTTGTTTAGGTTTACCTTCTTTCTTATCTTCCTACAGTCTGCTTTGTTCAACTTCCAGAGTCTGTTGACGGTGGTGCTTTTACTGATATGCACCTGCACGTATATAAGAGGGCTGGCTCCAAGAATGCTTGATAAAAATAAAGAAGGGTAAGATGCTGAAGATTATGAACACTTTCTGCAAGTTTTGACGCTCAACAGACTAATGAAAACTGACAGATTGCCTTTTACAATAACCTTGCTGTAGATCCTGGGTATTCAAAGTGAAGCTCCAGACCATTTCTTGGTTCACCCAAAAACTTTGGATGGTCACAAAAACAAATTAAACTGGAAGAACAGAGAAATTGCCAGTATTTGTACTGATATATATGTGAAAGAAATTGTGAACATGTATACATTACTTCAAAACTACCGTAAGCACCCTTAATCATATATTTCTCTAAGTGGAAGTGGATGTCTCAATTTCTCTAAGTGGAGGGGGATGACTCAATTTCTCTAACTGGAGGGGGATGTCCCCTCCCATTAGAGTCGACCCCTGCGGCAGGCGACAGTAGAGTCGACAACACAATGAAGGTGAACGTTGGGGTTCACCATGCAAAAAAGTATAATCTTCTGATCAAACTTCTTTTTTAGTTTGTTATCACCCTAGTGACTCTAAAACATATTATCTAACATTTGTACTGAACAATGATTATTCCATCTATCCACTGATCAAATCCTAACAATCTTAATTGACAACTAACTTGACTTTCCGTAGTGAATTTAAATCTTTGTTAGAAAGTTCTGTCAAAATACTAGTTCGGTAAAACCAGTCCAGGGCTGATCTGCAATGTGTGCTTTGATATAATATACGTGAAGTAAACATGTGTGTGTTTTAAGGCTGCGAGGTAATTAATTGGTGATAGGTTCGATGTTCAATAGATGCACTAGTTAACTAAAAATTCAAGAAACTCACCATTAAAAAGCGGTCACAAACCTAAAATTTAAGGGGAGGGGGTTTGAGCCCCCCACCCTCCTATGATCCACTTTGATTAAATAGCAATGTTAAGATCAGTCTGCAATAAATGGGGACACAAACTCAACTATTATCATTGGAATATGTCCCTCTTTAAGATTTTGGGTGACATTGTCTGCCACCATTATAAGTGTGTGTGATAACCAAGCAGCTAATGAGATGCGGGGAAATAGTTTTTAAAGGGGGTACGTAGATCTATTGGTTTGATGCTGAGTAATACAAACCTACAGATAATGCAACTCTTCAAAATATGCCTGGCCATAATTTTCAGTTTGTATGACCTAAGTTCCTTTATTTTTTGAAACATTTCCAAAACTTTTTTTTCTCGTCATGATTCAGGTTACTCGGAGTATTTTGGAAATTTGCAAGAATTGGAGAGAGAAAAAGTCCATATGTTGCAGTCTGTTGCATCGCCATGGCAGTGAGCATCCTGTTCTTCACATGACCTTTTCTTCGGACAGTTGCAACATTATGAGATTTGGAGCGTTCGCCAGTACTTCAACGCCATCTTGCAACATACAATTTGCCTCGACTGTCGGTCGGGTCCTTTGGTCGTAAACCTGTCTATCAGGAACCGGTAACTTTTCTAGTCGGTGATCAGCGAGGATTATGTCAATTACTGCTATCGCTGTCACAGCTCTGTCAATTCAAAGGCCGATGATATTTTTCGTCTATATTCCAAAAACTAACTTTCACTGGACTGGAAACGTCAAATATATTGCAGTCTGTTGCATGGCTATGGAAACAAGTATCCTGCTCTTCACAACCGTTTCAATTGTGGTGCAACATCATAACTTTGAAAGTTTAAACATGCCGTGATGGTCCAAGACTGTTGGCCAGGATTTTTTCAGGAGTGAATCGTGCTGTCGAAGGGACATTGGAAATTTGAATGTTTCCTCATATTTCCAATTTTGGTGTAAAGAATATCAGATGAAAACATTCTTTTTCTTGGGGTGGGGGGGGGGGGGGCTGAAGAGGAAATGATTTTAAGCATACCAGTGATATTTTGCATTCAACGTAAATATGAATCATTTTCTTCGAGATAACAACATTTGAAGTATTATTTGGTTTAGTTGGTTTATCACTTCAGGTATAAACACATAGATTCAACATAACATAAATTGTAGTTACAAATATTATATATACATGAGGTTCAAAGGAACAATTTAACCCTACAAACTAATCGTGCTATATTCTGTAGATTCCATTAGAATAAGGACATTTGTTTGTGATTTCAAACTGCATAAGTATCCTTTCAATCTGGGCCTGATCTTGACAGTAAAACAAACTGCCACATGTTTCACAGTTGTGAATACTCCACAGGGTACACAGAGCAAATACAACTTCATTAACTCTCATCTCTCAATCTTGTTTTGGTCTTCAGTATTTTAGGAAATTAATGAAGATGCTATCTAAGAGCAATGTAAGATTATTGAGGGAAAAGTTCCAAGCAAACTTTGTTATAAAATATTATACACCAAAAAAAGATAGCAAACTTTATTATGTGTAGCCACCTATATTTACAGTACCTTTTGTAGGCTGTTATGGAACACAAAAGGTATAAAATTGAGCTGTGAAGGTAACAAAGATACAGATGTGAAAAAACAGGACTAAAAAAGTTGTATCACTACTAATTACTCCACTAATTATTGAACATGATTTGAGCTGAGGATCTGGAAAAATTGAAGCTTATTTTATTTATTTGTTTGAATGAAAAAATATTTGTTAATGTTCTCGAAACATGATTTGATGTACAAACAATTTGCTGCAGAAGCTGATTTTCTATGGTGTGAAGCGGTTGTAAAATACCTTAAATATATAATTCAGCAGTTGCAAAATATATTCTAACTCTTGTTGCTCTGCTGTTCTCGGTCCCCATAAAATTAATCTTAGAACAGTTTTGATAGGTGGTGAGCGATTTCATTCACGTATCATTAAGAAAACAATTGTTATCATCTGAACTAAAGTTTGCCAATTTGCTGTTAGTGATGACCAGTCCTTGTACTGCTCTACATGATTTAAGCAATTAACAGTCAGCAGATGTCAGCAGAGTAAACGGTAAACAGTCAGCAGAGTAAACGCACCAATTTAAACTGACCACTTCATTATAAAAACAGAAACTACTTTTTACCCTCAAATCCATTTCTATCCTTGTCAAATACGAACCATTAAACTAATACCTGCTTTGATAAGTTCAATATCCTAGCATTTGCATAAAATTTAGTCGGCTCATCTTTCCTAATTGCAGTCGTTTTCACTTTTGTTTAAAGGGATGCTCCAATAGTCTACTGTTGACCCTAAATAACTGGCAATTTTCTGTCATTTTTCAGGTCAAAATTAGTATCCTAATGCAAAAGTGTTTATGGACAAGTTTTAGTATTTTGTGAGATTTCATGAATATATATATATGGCAATAGCAGAGTTGGTGAGGTCATCATGAAATTGAGCTGAAAATGTCTTGTGAATATTTATCCTCTAACTTATCCAATAATACTCATACTAGTAAGTTACATATTTATTGGGTTTAAGGGAAAAGTGGTACATTGCTCCCTCCCTTTCCTTCGAAGAAAATGTTGGTTTCTAAAGAGAACTATGTAGCTTTCCTTACCGAGCTCGAGAGGCTAATATGAGGCCTAGTGTCATATATATGTAACATGACTGTGATGTGCATTATGCTATGGAAATGGGTACGCACAGTTATGTACTGTACAGTACAGGTTGGGAATAAATGTACGAGTTCTGCATACAACATGTTTACTTGGTTTATTTACAGTACATATCGTAAATAAAATGGTGACATTTTTTTAACGGTGACTTTTTTTTAACGTGACAGACCCACCCGCAGAGATTCAGGGCAATTTAGTCTGCAAGGTTATATTTTTGTGGCTAAAAACGGGACAAATATCATTAATCAGGCCATATGGGAACCATGGGAATATTTATAAAATTTGAAGTGCAGACAGAGGGCATTACTGTAACAAGTCAACACAAATGACCTCACATTTCAAGTTAAAACATTTTATAATAAAGTAAAGATTTTGGAAAATGTCTGCCATGATGAAAAAAAAACCATCGTGAGTTTGGAATGAGATGTTGAAATGGGATTTTCAACTGGAACTGTGTTACGATATTTTACTCTTCCGTGTGTGTGTGTCACATTATCAGCCAATGAAATATCCCTTGACAGTAACTTTAATATACAGTATTACCATGTTAGAACGTTGTGGTTAAGGCAGTGGACTTGTGATCTAAGGATTGCAGGTTCTAGTATTGGCTAGATCATTGTGTTGTGTCCTTGGGCAAGGTACTTTATCTCCATTGCCTCTCTTCACCCAGGTGTATAACTGGGGACTTGCGAGGTAACTTGTAAATAAAGTTGTGTGCGCCGGTTTGTGGCTGCAAGCTATGGGGAAGTTAACTGTTGGATTACATTGACTCAAAGAGTTTTATTCTTAATACACGAAAAACACCATTTTTGTCAGTTATTTTGAACTTCAGTGGAACTCAATAAATTATTACTACTAGTCTACATGTGAAACTAAAAGCTTTGTTGCCATTTATAACATATTCATATTCTACAAATTATTCTGTATGTCTGTCAGAACAGTGCGAAGTTACCGCCTCCTGTGTTCAACCTTTTAAGCCAGGTCTCTCAAGATGAGATGTGATACTGTATAACTTAATTCATGAAAACAAGCTGCACAATGGTCTTATTATAGACTCTTGAAGAATAACGATCCTTTTGCATTTATGGCCAAGACAAAAAGCAGACCTTGATAATGAAGATACCACCAACCATAGTTACAAGTGTATTACCTCCTTCCTACCAGTCTCTCACCCCCTCCCCATCCCATCACTGGACCAAAGTGCTAATGCAACCAAGCCTCCTCAAACTGGGTTACCACAAGTTTTTGGTTCCCCAGAACTCAGATTACAGGAACCATTGATATTGGTGGCGGCATATGTCAGAGACTACACCTTGTAAACAAACTAACTCACAAAGGAAACAACACTTTGGTGAAGTTTATACTTGGTACGTAGATCCCTTACACAAGGAAGACTTGATCAAGTCTAAATATGACATCATTGAACCTAATGAGCCTCAGATATCTATGTTCTTCTTATTTATGCCAACCAGGATCTCTTCAAACCAACCAAGACCTTTCTCATCCGTTCTTTGCAAATTTCTCTATATTTCCAAATAACCTAACAAATGACCGTAGGAATTATGTCTTCTTTAATAAAAATCATGAAATAACTAATGACAGTAGGATTTCTGTCTTCTTTAGTCCCTTGATGGCCGGTCACCTTTTGTTGGGTAAAGTATTCAATTACAGAGTTAAGATCACCGGTCAATTGCATTCAGACATTCCTAATCCAGTTCCATAGATTTTAATATATCTCTATGCTTTACATTTCTCTTCTTTAATCTGTCCATCAAGGATGCGGGGCTGTTCTCTTTGTCATCCAACGATAACATATTTCTCTTGATGATATGTTGTTGCATATTTATATCTTTGTAGCCCAGGACATAAGATTGCCTGCTCTGATAGTTACCGTCTGGCGTTAACTTGCTGACACAGTGCGGACTAATGCAAAGTTTCTCGATTTCATCATTGAGGTCTTGTACATTTGAGTTTGCTCTGTTTACGACATTAGTTTCATCGGTATGAACATCCAATCTTTTGTCATTTCTGCCCAATTGTGGACTTTTCTCGGTATCATCCAGTTTACCAGCAATCAGCCCTCCTTGCATTCCTCTGACTGTTGTGTCATGTTGTATTTCTTCTCTAAGTGTACCGATATGGAACTCTTTGCCACTGGACCGTCCTATATGCCTTAGGGGAAACCCTTCAGAATTACTACTTTTATGCTTTGAATTCAAATTCCTGTAAGATTTCGCTTCTTCATCAGGTCCTAGATTATTTCTTGAACAGTTATCAGTTAAGGTAAAGTCCTCATCCAGGCCAGTCAAGTCATACGTTACTCTTCTGCTCAATTCTGTCCTCTGACAGCCTTGTGTCTCTTCGTTTCCGTGACCTTGCGGGTCATCAGTTTTTGACCTCCGTGCTTTTGCCATCTGCCCATTTGGTTGATCTCCAAATCTACAGTTGTGAGAGTGATCAGCTTTTGATAGGTGTAACTCTTCCTCTTGTGAATCCAGGTCCTCCTGTTCATATCCACTGGGACACAAGTCAACAACTTCTGATGTCTTTGGTTTTGTTCTTTGAATAAAATCCATCTGTTGTTCCTTTCTGCTAAAATGTAAGTCTTTCATTTGGTATTTCTCAAGCTCTGTTCTTTGGAGTGTCTGTGATTTTTCCCTTTCCCCACCGAGTGAGAGATGATTTGATCTCTCCGTGTCCAATGGCATAGTTCTTGTTTTGGTCTCCTCCTTCAATCCACGGACATGACGTTTCGAGGTACTTTCACTCTGGACAACTGGCGAGGGAGTCCAACAGTTCCATGGACTTGTCTTTAAGGAGAAGTTTAATCCTTGGAATAATGAATGATCTAGGCTTTTTTCCATCTTATTATGGCATTCTGGTGTAGCAAAATTGGTCCTTGGAGAATTAAAGTCAGCCATTTTAAACTGATCCAATATTTTAGACGTTCTAATTACTTCTGTGCATGAAGACTTCCCCGAACAGTCATTAATAATGACAGGAGTTTCAAAACTCTCTGCAGATGAGATTGATGGCAATTCATCTGCGAGAGAATCATTAATTAATGAGCTCTCGGTTTCGTCCAAATAAATTATCGATGTTTGAGGTTCAGCTGTAGGAGTTTGAAATGGCGTGTTGATATTGATTAATGTCGGGTCAGACCAAACTAGGGAAGATTCTGATGCAGGTGCTAGGGATGACTTGTCCTTCAACTGGGTCATATCCCCATTTGTGTCGTCCGACCTTTCTGTGGTTGCAACCTCCTCCGTAGACTTCTTGTCTTTTTTGCATGAATGAAACCAAGAGAGAGAGAGAGAGAGAGAGGAAGATAAAAAAAAAGGATTTACTGGAATGTTCAATATTCTGCTTCCAAAAACGAAGGGAAGAGAAGAAGCTGTGTATTAAAATCATTTATAGTCCCTGATAAACAGGGAGCAAGTTAAAAATCTGGTTTAGAAAAGCAATATGATGAACAAAATGTTCAGTTCCAGGAAGTTGAAAAGATATTTAGCAACTTTTTTTATACTAATTATGTATTTTAGATTTTGTTCTTTTTTAAGTATAGGTGGAAACCTCTCAAGTGCTGCGGAATAATTATTCCCTTCAGTTAAATATATGAAGAACTAAATCTTTGTCAATTGCTTTTTCCTGCAGTACTCTTGACAAGAGATACTTTTAGCATTTCTATCTTGGATAAGAGTAGGATATTTTTTTTTTTCAGAAAGGAGATGGTTTACCTCGGAACTTTTCCTATTGCGACTACTTCAAACATTGTTTGAAGCTTTTCTACAGTAGGAATACAATGAGGAACAACAAGACTGTTGAGATGGAATTAGCTATTCCAATTTTGGACAAAACTTGTGAAATGATTTACCATGAGGATAATTGAGAACATTTCACCAGTATCGAGAATTGCCTTATAGTAGCGAGAACTGACCTTTTTTCCCGCCTTCCTTCAACACTTCTAGAGCCTCACGTTCGGAGGGCATCTTTGGGCAAACGGACAATTCCAACTTCTCGTTGGTGGAAATTAGTGCCAGGTCATCCTCTTCAAAATGCCAAGAATCTTGAAAGACACAAAGCAGGAAATAGTAAATTCTCAATTCATTCAATGAAAGAGTGTTCAAATGTGAAGCAAAACTTGAAGTACAGCTACAAGCAGCTTGTTGCGTTGATAAGAATTTGAAATTGATCCATTTTGAAGAATGATATTGAAAGGTCATCAGAATTGTCCCCCAAACTGTTTGATCACGCTGGAAATGAGGTTTTGAAGCTGAAGTTGTGACCCAAGCAGGATCTTCTTCAGAGGCTTAAGGACACAGTTACACTTTTACCTACACAGGCTTTTTTATAGTTCTTTGAACATTAATTTTTATCCCTTTAGTTTTAAATTCAAAAGTAACCTGTTGGATTTCCTGATTAAAAGAAAAAAAACGAAAAAGAAAAAGACGATATAGTAGTGAAGTTGAGATATTAAACCTATTCTCTAAAAATATCAAAATTAGTAACATACCAAAATTATTCTTGTAAAATTCTGGAAAGTGTTCTGTCGGACTTTCTCCTTCCCCAGAGGACTGAAGCGAAGCTTTATCATTTTCCTGACCTTCTTCTAACACCTGTAGTTCCATGTCCATTAACTGCTTTGTAATCATATCTACATTTGTATCCTGTGACCTTTCCTTTAGTTCAACCTCCTTGGTGGACTTCTTGCCTATTCAACCATGACAGATGTCGAGAGAGAGTGGAAAAAAGTTTATTGAAATATTTCAAAGTCAATGTAGATAAAAAAGATAAACTAAATCCCCCCCCCCCCCCCAAAAAAAACACAAAAAAAACAAGATGTTTAAATATCTAAGAGTACCAAATGCATACAAAATTGTTTCAACATCTGGTTTTGTTACCAATATCCAAAAACAAAACAGTGCTAGACAGTTGAAGATATATGTCACTAAATATTTAAGAAAGGTGGAAACCTCAAAGATAATATTCTAACTATGCACATTAAAGGACTGTTCCCTTCAGTTAAATTGAAATAAAGTGTCACAAACAGGATTTGGTGACTATCAAGTGATGATTCTTTGTTCAATCACAGCTCGCCAAAGCCTCTCTTATCTTAAAGAATTCCCAAAATGGATTAATAAATAATGTAAATTTTTTTTACTGCTCAGCTCAATATTCATAATAGGTTTCATAACCTAGACTGAAGCAAGATTTCCAAATTTATTTGCTAAACAGATTTACAGAAATGTGACAAACGGCAAACCCACATCAAACTGTTTTAAGTGACAAGAATTAACCTGTTTTCCTGCCTTTCTTTATCTCTTCTTGAGCCTGAAATTCAGCAAGCATCTTAGGATAAACAGACTTGAACAAGTCTAACTTCTCAATGGTGGCTATCAGCTCAGAATCATCCTCTTCTAAATGCCAAGAATCTTTAAAGAGACAAGGTACAAGGTTAAAAACAAAAGGAGAAAAGTAAAATAAAATTGTCAATATGCATGAAAGATGTTTGAAATTCATCTGAAAAGAAGGTTTTTGAGTGAAAATTTAACTTGATATTGATAAAATATTTTGAGAAGATCTTACAATACAGTTACAAATGTAATACAGATCATAAACATATCCAAATAAAATCATGTTTTGTTTCAAATAACACTAAAATAGTGAACTGTTTATAAACTTTCATTTTTCATACCATTTATCATTTTTTATACCATCTATTACATTAACTTACCAGGCATTCTCCAGGCTACTTCAAGGCAAGGTAGGCCATTCCTCACACAGACTGACCGATGGTGGGGAAGGAAGGGGAGGGGGTGGGTAGGGGTGGAGTGAGGCTTCCCTTTGTGCATGCCACTAATTTGACATATACCATCTATTCCATCAACTTACCAGGCATTCTCCAGGCTACTTCAAGGCAAGGTAGGCCATTCCTCACACAGACTGACCGATGGAGGTGAAGGAAGGGGAGGGGGGGGGTGGGTAGGGGTGGAGTGAGGCTTCTCTTTGTGCATGCTACTAATTTGACATATACCATCTATTCCATCAACATACCAGGCATTCTCCAGGCTACTTCAAGGCAAGGTAGGCCATTTCTCACCCGTCTCTTCACAATGTGGTCCAGTTTTAATTCCTCTCGGTATGAGCACTGAAGATCGTATAGGGTCACTAAATCTACGACCTTCTCCCTTGTGTAAACTTGAGGCCATTCCAGCTTCTCATTAGCAAATTGCTGTGTAAATGTTACGGAAAAAAAAAAAGATGCTTTTGTAATGTCATAACACGAAAACATTCACATAGAGAAGGAAGAAACATATATATATATACATAATTATCTTTATGCAAGAAAATATTTATTAAAGCTGCATATAACTATTGAAAAATGTATATATACATTATTATCTTAATGCAGGAAAATATTTATTACAGCTGCATACAATTTATTGAACTGCTAATATAACTCTCTTTTCTAATTACATAAACACATTAAAGAATACATTGTAACATTTAAAACATATACCAATAGCATGTTTTCCATGTCAAAGTATTCTCATGTAGCTATGGAGATTTGATAGCTAAAATGTTTCACCTAGAAGCATATCAACTCTGATGGCTGATAATGTAATACTTTATATTGAAATAAATATTCCACACAGCTCCCCCCCCCCCCCCCCCCCCAAAAAAAACCCCCCCATCTCAATATCTTGTTTGTAACTCAAGATATGGTTGATTGAATGTAACCCCATTGTGACTTGCTGAAATCACTCTTAACTTCACAGAGTTGGATCACAATAGGCCGTCTGTGATGTCATCAACACACATATTCTGAAGTTTGTCTTTCCCATTATAATCCACTTAATGATTTATCCCAAAAATGTGTCACATTTAGAACTTATGCTTAGTTGATAAGGTTCTCTGTATTGAGAATGATGACAAAATGCAAAATTTTTGGTGTAGAAATATTAATAAATATTGATAAATGTTTGAAATGTTATAAGAGAAGAGTAGAGATATTTTAAGCTCAGTTGCCGCGACGACATCACCCACTCTGCTGTTTACCATATACGAGTAAAACACAACAAGTAAACACAATAAACTGTTACCATTAATTTAACCATGTCTGGTCTTGATTTCCTCAACTTGTATTTAGGGCAAACATCTTTGGTCTGAAGGAATTCACTAATGACATCTTGTTGTGGAAAATTTCTTATTTTCATAGCTTTTCTGAAAGAAATTGAGGATAGGAAATTGTCATGAGAAATTGTAAGCGCTATTCAGAAATGGCTAAACCACAATACACAATTATGAAAACAACAATCTCTGTGTTCCAGGGTTTCCTTAATATACAGATACGATCATCACCTGTTATTCCTTTGTTTAAATAACCTTCGTTCAAAGGACACTGGACACAGGTTTGTGACCTCAAGCAATTTCTTGCAATATTTTATTGTCTTCTTTGAAAAGAGGAACATCATACTACTCAAATATTATATGGGGCTTTTAGTTAAGGGTTAACTTATTAATGGCTCAAGATGCATTCTGTTAGATTCTATCAAATCATATTTATCTCAGAGAAACAAGATCATGCCACAGTATACATACAGGTAAATAGAACACTACTACTCTAGGTGTAGGAGGATACAACATAGTTGCTCACAGTTTGATTTCTCTCTCTATAGAGCAGATATCATATTCCTTCTTGGCATTATGCCAGGGACAGTCGCATTCTGTTGGATTCTTTCCGGCTGAGCAGGTCGGCGTGCCACTGCACTGAGGGCAGCCTTTGCTCTTGTGAATCTGAGCAGAGCCTACATGATGACATCTCGAGCAATGAGCTGGCTTGCCGGGTAAAGTTTCTGTATATATTAAAGAAAAAGAATGTCAAAGCAGGGTTGGAAATTAAACCTTGCAAATATCAGTCAAACCAGTTTCAAGGGAAAACTGTAAGTCCTCTAGGAACCTCACCATGGTAACCAACAAGCTGAAAGGAGAACAGATGATCGCCCGGAGAGAAAAGAACTGAATGTGTGCGTGAAACTCTGTATATATATAATTGAAATCGTAGTGAGTTGAAAAATCCAGAACAGTGAAAAAACTTCCAGCCT
>KN884737.1:90202-107627 GCA_000934455.1 Apostichopus parvimensis
CTTTCTATTTCTGGCGGAATCTATATTAGCCTATGCCTACTGTATTTCAAGGCTTATTTCCGGATGGAAAGTTGCCAAAGAGACAATTACTCGTAACACTTCAGTTCGTCCTAACTTAGGCTCCCCCATCGGCCTAGGCTTCAATCATAGCAAGGCCCGGCCCAATGGCCTACCTGAGATGTGGTTTAACAACTCGGCCTTGCACAGCTTTCACTCCACTGTTCTCACAGATCCAAACGCTAAGATCGACAGCAATTGTTTGTCCTCTCAGATCCGTTAAAGGAACCTCCTTTCTTACAGGCTCCAGGATGTTCCATAAATACTTAACCCCCATTTTATCCTCATACAAAGTATTTGACAGCAAGGGAAATTATTGCACAACATACATTTTCAATGCACCCGTATTTCCTTAGTGTAGCGCTAGGCTATACCGGTCTGTTTGTAATTACCACCAGCACTGATACCCACTGTGTTTTCCAAACAACTGTTGTGCACTATTTTATTTGCCTAAAATAATTTAGCTACAAATAGTCCGGGTGGCTCTTTTTGGGCATTTTATAAATAGTTATTATTAATTTAAAATATTTCTACTGTTTCTAGTACAATTTTGTCTTCCTATCAAATTTATTTATATTAACATACTTTGTGGTATTTAGGCGACAGGTCACATCAGACTTTCTGTCGGATCGCTTTGGGAAGGTCACTGTACTTTCCATCTCGCGCCAGATTTCAAAACGCGCGACATTTCTCTTGTTTTCCTGCGGAAACCGACAGTCACAATGCCTCTATGGGGTAGAAAGTTATATCAACCCCGAGCCAACGAGAGGAATAAGAACCTGAAGTCGCCAAAATTCCAGATTCCTTTTACAGAAGAAGTATTCGACTCCGAAAAGTATCCTTACTCGATGTGTTAGCAACATTACTTGAGTGCGTTTGTCTTTGTTGGTTTATACGTGAAATGTATAACACTAGGACAACGATCTTCGCATTGAAGCATGTTAGGTCTCGTTCAGTAGTAACGAACAAGTGTATACGCATAGAATAGGAATGAATGTACTGTATGCTACGTAACGACCAACGTAGGAGTTAGAATAGGAAATGGCGGACAGGATAGGCTTGGCTAGGCAAAATAAATAATCGTTAAACTGTGCGTGAAAACCACCAAGGAGCCCCATGAAACAAGCGAATAAGATCATTAAAATAGCAATTCAAAATGTTCAGTTTCAGGAATCTCAAATTAGTGAGCATGTTGTCTTTATTTGTTCATGTTCTCATCTTGGGTAGCCTAACACTAGCAATGTACCAATGACCATGCCTTGGCACAGAAACCAATGACATGTAATTACTTCACACAATAGCAGCAATTTGAGTATTTTGAAGAGAACTTTGAAGTTAAAAACTGATCAGACTAGTGTAGGCTGGGCTACTGTGAGAACTGGGCCTAGGCAACTACTCTAAATAGCTAGGCTATTGCCTATTTTTCTTTCAAAGTATCAAGAAAATGCTATTCATAATCTTATGCCCTATACTAGAAGTCAAAGTTAACTTTAAGATCAGTTTTGGTAAAATGAAAATAAATCGCTCTTTGGCCTAGTACAAGCTAGGCTAGCTTAGATGAAGATTAGTATGGTATAGCTCAGCAACTTTTAGCTTTAAAGTGATAGCCTATCCCATCATTGCAAAACAAAAAATGTGTTGTAGGATACAGTAGAAGGCCTTATCTGTGTCACTCCAATCATTTTTGGATCCATGCCATAGCAAAAAAATGAATAACAATACCCCCAACTTCCCCCTTCCCCCTCCCCTCCAAAAAAATTATATATATTTACTAATAGTATTAATAACAATGGTAGGCTACTAATAAAATGGTAAAATAGAAAACAAAATAATAATGAACAATTAACAAAATCATAGCCATACGTTTAAAAACCATGATCATTTATGAGGACAAAATAAAGTATACAAAAAGGAGCAATTTCGTTTCAAAATATTTTCCATAATTATCGTTGTTCAGAGAGTATAAGGAGCAACTTGCTCTCTATCAACAGCCGCTTTGGACTTGTCAAAGCAGCGGTGACTCAGGGTTAACCTATGAAGAAGCTCATGCCTCGGAAGTCCAGTACAAAAATGTTGTAGGGGAAAATATATCAATACCACTGCAGAAAACCATTCTGCAAATGGTACATCACAGTAAGTGCTTTGTAACTGTTATTTAATCATACATGGATTATCAAATTGCAGAAAATTTTGAAGTCATTTCAAAGAGTACACACAATATCATAGAAAAATTGTTAAGATGGAATACCAAACATTATCGATATAAAAAAAAAAAAAAATCAAAAAATTTCATAGAATGTCGTATTTTCTGTCATGCAAAGTCAACAATGTTGTTTTCAGGAATATTATGGACATGTGTTGGGAACCCTGAAATGCATTTTTAAGCATTTACTGCAATTGTGAAAATTTGACATTCAGTCCAAACAATTAAAATGTTTAAGAAGTATGCTTTAACAGACTTGCAAGAAGAATGTTGATTATGCACCCTTCCTTTCCCTTCCTGCTAAACCCTTCCCTGCTAAACCCTTCCCTGCTATACCCACTCCTGCTTTACCCATCCCTGCTATACCCATCCCTGCTATGCCCTTCCCTGCTATGCCCTTCCCTGCTATGCCCTTCCCTACTATGCCCTTCCCTACTGTGCCCTTCCCTGCTATACCCATCCCTGCTATACCTATCCCTACTATACCCTTCCCTGCTATGCCCTTCCCTGCTAAACCCTTCCCTGCTAAACCCTTCCCTGTTATGCCCTTCCCTGCTAAATCCTTTCCTGCTATGCCCTTCCTGCAATGCCCTTTCCTGTTATCCCCTTCCCTGCTATACCCTTCCCTGCTATGCCCTTCCCTGCTATACCCTTCCCTGCTACAGTATGCCCAACCCTGCTACAGTATGCCCTTTCCTGTTATGCCCTTCCATGCTATGCCCTTCCCTGCTACGCCCTTCCCTGCTACAGTATGCCCAACACTGCTACAGTATGCCCTTTCCTGTTATGCCCTTCCATGCTATGCCCTTCCCTGCTACGCCCTTCCTTACTATGCCCTTCCTTACTCTGCCCTTCCCTGCTATAGTATGCCCTTGCTATGCCCTTCCCTGCTACGCCCTTCCCTGCTACAGTATGCCCAACACTGCTACAGTATGCCCTTTCCTGTTATGCCCTTCCATGCTAAATCCTTTCCTGCTATGCCCTTCCTGCAATGCCCTTTCCTGTTATCCCCTTCCCTGCTATGCCCTTCCCTGCTATACCCTTCCCTGCTACGCCCTTCCTTACTATGCCCTTCCTTACTCTGCCCTTCCCTGCTATAGTATGCCCATCCCTGCTTTACCCTTCTTTGCTACAGTATGCCCTTCCCTGCTATGCCCTACCTTGCTATGCCCTTCCCTGCTATACCCTACCTTGCTATGCCCTTCCCTGTGGGAGAATCTATGACAAAGAAAACTCAGAAATTGTTTCTGTCTTGCTCACCTTCTGATTTAAAAATGTTTGCTAATTTGTTATTGGTTTAATTTTCAGGTACTGGATCTTTAGAGTTTTTAGTTGACAGAATCGAGGAACAATTCAACATCCAATTCCATGTCGGGGAAGTCGTGGAACTAGCTAAATGTAAAGGGAAAATGTAAGTATGAATGACGTGGTACTCTGTTCTGGCAATACCTGAGATATAAAAGAAGTTAATAATTATACACTGCCATGTGGTGAGTTGATTGTGTATTTTTAAGAGTGAAATTTGTACATAAATGTCAAGGAATTCCCAGTGTTACTATGATTCTATTCTCCATTTCTCTTTTCACAGAGTGAAGGGAAAAATTGTGCAGGTTAAAAGTGAGCCGGTAAGTAGTATCTTTTATGTTTGTACGTTACTGAATATTGTACATTCTCACATTCATAAAAGGTTGGCCAATAAGGCAGTTCCCTCCCCTAGAACCCCTAGTATCCTATACCTACAGTATGTTGTATTTAAGGTTGGCCAGTAAAGCAGATTCCTCCCCTAGTATCCTACACCTACAGTATGCTGTATTTAAGGTTAGCCAGTAAGGCAGATTCCTGCCCTAGAATCCTTTACTTTCAGTATGCTGTTTTTAAGGTTGGCCAGTAAAGCAAATCTCTATAATCTATGCTGATTATGCTGTTGCTGTATCTTACAGAGCCAGACTTGTAATGGGTCTCCATCCAGTGATAAAGAGAACCACAGCATCGAACCAGAGCTTTTACGAAAGAGCAAGTCAAACAAGGTAATATTGAGTTCAACTTCACATCATTTTGTTAGCATCGACAGAGATATTTGCAACATTAAAAGTTGGATAGTCTGGATATATCTGGACAACAGGTCGAGGGTGTCTGGACAACAAAGAGACCAAAAAAAATTTCCAGTCTGCTATCATATCTTAGTGTATTTTTCTATTTTTTTGTTTATACTTTCAAAAATGTTACTCTACATGTTGTATTTATTTAATAAGCAAATATTATTGCACTTTATCAGGTCATTCTCTGTGACCTTACAGTATTTAACTTGCTCAAAAACCTGTGACAAATAATCCCAAAGTGGTAAACCATTACTGGCTACAACTTCTCTCCTATGATAATAATAATAATAATATTTGATGTTTCATATAGCGCTTTATACCAGCGATAGGTCTTTACAGACGTTATATTACATCAGGTCAATGATAACCTCTCCCAGAGACAATCCCTCCAGGGGGCTGCAGTTATTAACTGTGCCCAATGACAAGTTACCTCACAGGTACCCATTTAACCCCTGCCTGGGTGGAGAGAGGCAAGTGCCCAAGGACACAACGTAGTGAACTAGTCAGGCATCGATGATGATGTTTCCATCAGTTTGTCCTGTGTGTTTTAAATATCTTGATCTTAAGATGAATCATGGGAATAATAGCTTTCCCTTCTGTTGTTCTCATTATCAAGTTTCTGTGAATAAAAAGTATTTTCTCCTATTTTTATTAAATTTTTTTTTTTTCCTCTCCAGAATAAACCACTCTACTACAACATTCAAATTGGTGGTAAGACTGGCAAAGTCATCAGCTCTGTCCCTGCCTCAGATCTTATGTAAGTTGTGAAGAAAGAGCTGAATTAAAACAATGATGTTAAGTCTGTTTGATCTTTTTTTGAACATTAATAGAGAAATGTCAATATTTTCAACCACTTTGTATCTGGCATCTTAGTATACTCTTCATGGTGTCAATGATTTCATACGATTCTGTTCTAAATTAAAAAGATTCCAAATTTGAGTAAAAAAGATGAATTGGAAGCCACCCGATGTGTTAGTTGTAATCCATAAGCCCTTGCGGGTCTCTCCCACATTTGCTGTCGCTTAAGCGTCTTAAACATAACTGCTGATTATTATTATTAATACTATTATTATTAATACTATTATTATTATTATTATTATTATTATTATTATTATTATTATATGATCATAGAACTTAATTGTCCATTCATTTCTATGATGACAATACTGTATGGCAGTTTAATGTACCGGCATCACATATGCAGCATGAATGTCTTCCATAGTTCGATCCCCCACCATGGATTGCAGCTAGCAACTCTCTTCCCCTTAGATGTGACATAAGAGCTATTCATACAATATAGAAACTTTCACTGATTTAAACAACTGATTCAAAGATTTAAACACGGTATTCTGCCCGGTATTCTCAGCTTCCTCGTACAGTTTCAACAAAGACACAGCAGGTCTGCCATGTATGCAACGTTTTCTTTTCTTCCGTCGCAGCCGATGTGAGGATGTTCCGTCACCAGAATTTATCTCTCTGTTGATCCGCTCCAATGCTCTCCAGGCCGGGACGAAGACTAACAGCACGTGGGTGGTGACCCCAGATGTGGTCAAAGCTCTGGACATCCGTAATAAGTTGATCGAGACCATGCTGCCTTCCACCCGGGTAAGTTTCAGTTTGTGAATCGTGGTGCTAGGGGATGGCTCGCGCCATCACTATGATTTGTATATGCAAGTTATAGGAATCCACTGGTTTATGTAACACGGACCACACTTTTGTCTCTCTCAGTCAGCCAGCAGCGTTCAGTCGAGTCAGGCATTGTGCTGTCCACCCTTTTTCCCATTGTTGAGGTTTCATGTTTATATAGACAAACTGTTGTAGTAAGTCATAAGTGGGGTCTGGTGAATGATATGGCCAAGGCAATGAACTAGCGATCTAAGGATTGCATCTTCTAGTCCTGGCCAGATCATTATGTTGTGTCCTTGGGCAAGGTACTTTTTTCTCCAATGCCTCTCTTCACTCAGGTCTATAACTGGGGACTTGCGAGGTAACTTGTGAATATATTTGAGTGTGCCATTTTGTGGCTATACCCTATGGGAAGTCCCCTAGTGTGACACGTAGATGTGGTACAATAGGCCTGGGAGCGTACTGCTTAATATGTCAGAATGATTTTAGATTAGTTTCCTTAAATAACAGAAATTTTTCCAACTGGTTTAAGATTTGATCACAGTGAGCATGTTTTCATAATGGACATTTTAGAAGCAGATATTTTGACACAGGTCTGTTAATGAGGCAAACATTCTCATGGAAATCTTTTTCAGTGTCTTTTTTTATCCGCCCAGATTTGCTTCTTTGTAAGTAAAACTTGTTAACTTTCTCTGCAGTAGAAAGAAAGAGTTACAGACATTAAACTTCATTTGCTTGCAGATATCCATCCGTGGTTTAAAGGGTGCTGCGAAACGTAAGCCGACTGTGACAAGCCCCAACGCCCAGGCCATTAAGAAACCAAAGGTGGAGAATGGGTGTAGCGCAGACCTTGCTGATGGAGAGATGACCCCTCCAAAGAAAGATTCTAATCCAGTTGTCATCGTTGACACGGACAGTGAGGAGTACCAAGACGCCAGCGTTTCTCCGAGCGTTTCTCCGAGCCCGGAGAAGGTATTCTTGGACCACAGCTACAGTTCTCCTCAAGCCAAGACCAAAGGGTCGGCCAGCCCGACCCCAGAGGAGGCATCCAGCGTCGGTAGCCCACAGCCAGAAAAACCTGCAACGGTAGTCACGAAGCAGGGCGTCCTAAGAGCACTGGGCTCGGTGAAGGAAGAAGGGTTTAAAGTAACACAAAAGAGGTCGAAAAAGACCAAAGTGGAAAAGCAAGAGAAGGAAGGAGGGACGAGGAGCAAATCTGTCAGAAAGCAAAATGTGAACATTGAACGGAAAGTGGAGATAGTCAGCAATTCTTCCGAGTCGTCGGATTCCTCAGACTCGGACATCATTCTCATGGACCTATCCAAGAAACTGTCCCCTCCGAGGGGGCCGAAACCTCCGACACCCGTCAGGAGGACTCTAGCAGATCATTTTTTATCAATGAGTAAAGGAAAGGATAGTCAAACTTCTAAAAGGTCCGTGGCAGACAGAACAGTAACGAAAGCCACGCCTAGTCCGCGAAAAACAAAAGTCGCGGTCACAAAAAAGAGAGCTAACGTCGGCGGGACGAAAGTTGCAAAAGGCAACGCTTCTAAACTTAAGCAAAAATCTATCGTGGGGGTGAAGAAAGGAAATGCAAAAGTGGTCAGAAAGAAGCCTTCGACACAGACAGACAGACTCATCAAGACATCACCCGCGAAAGTTTCCAAGACGGAGGGAAAATCTGTCGCCTTGAAAAAATCACCAGCAAAAATATCACCAAAGAAAGGGTTAACCACTCCCAAGAATTCTCCTTCAAAAAAATCTGTGAGTCTGGCGACTCTTGCAAGGTCGCTGAAATCTTCACCGAAGAAGAAGCTAACTGACGGGGCGAGGGGCAAGACGAACAGTCCGGCTAAATCGAGAACGCCGGTAAAGAGCCAGAAGGGGAAGGGTAAGAGTCCAACAAAAGTTTCAAAAACATCCCCGAAGAAGACGCCAGTCGTCAAGAAGACTCCGCTGAAGCAGAGGAAGTTATCGCTAAAAGCTTCAAAGTCAAAGGTAGGAGAAACCGTTAAGAGGGGCTCTAAGTTTCTCATGGGTTTTTTTTTTCCAGCTGTAGCCGCTCCTACCACTTGCTGTAATGTCCGTTACTGAAAGCAAACACTAGCAAAGACTGCCGTACTGCCTTGATCAAGTTGCTTGTAGGTGCCCTCACAATGATCTCAACCATTAAAGTTCATAATTATCAAACTAAATCGAGGCTTACAAATTTTCAGAAACTGCTGCAATATTTTTGCCAGAAACAATTGTCAGAAGCAAGTGCGGGGAATAGTGAGTTTGTTTATGACTATGTACAGGTTCGCACACTGCCTTGATCGATCTCTACCACTAAAGTTCATAATTATCAAACTAAATCAAGGCTTACAAATTGTCAGAAACTGCTGTGATATTTTTGCCAGAAAACAATTATGAACAATGTGTGGGGAATAGTGAGTAAGTTTATGTACAGGTTCACAAGTGGTCTCATGGTTACTGGCTTGGAGGGTGCCCTTATAGATATTTGAAATTGCTTGGTGTCCTTTTGAAAGCTGTAAATTACCATCATACTCTGCAATTTCGATGAAAATCTAGTCTTAAAACAAGACCCGACTTGCCCCTGTTTATCCTATACTTGAGCTCTACTGTACAGATATATTGTCCTCTACCTCTTTTAAATAGGAAAAAAAAAATAGTTACCTAAATATGTTTCAACAGAAGTTGTTCCAAAAAGTCCCTGAAACAAAATATAGTTGATGTTATTATTAATAAATACCATCAATAATGTAAAAACCCAATCGCAACGATAATGTTTCAAATTGGGCCAAACTTTGTACCTGGTGCACAACTAAATGATAGACATTCAAAATATTAACAGTATCCAGAAGAATAAAAACTGAATTTTTATTGGAAAGACTCCGCACAAAGAAATGAGAAACCAAAGCAAGTCGGTGCTTGTGACAATTTATGGTTTTTCTTGTATTGCGGATTTTTGCAGGATCACCTGCAAGCAATCAAAAGCGTGACACGGTGTTCCAGAAACAAAATCTTTTTAGGTCAAAATATGTTTGCGGAGTCGGATCTTGCTAAAAAAAGCATCAAGCACACAGCCATATCGTTGGGAATGAAAAAAAATTGATGGTAGTGTTCTTGGAAACCTCTCTTGGTACTTTTCCCCCCTAAATCTCTTCATGATCTGTTTTCCTATTTAATATAGTTTCAGTTTGTGATATTTGTTTTAACCGTTTGCTTTTCTCACCAGTCCTTAAAGCAAGTGACACTCTTCAACTTTTCAAGCAAGAAGAAGACACAACCTGAGTACAACAGTAGCGATGATGACGCTCTCATCCTCTACAAGATAGCCAAGCCTACTCCACCAATAACACCTAGGGAACCTCCAATAGCTGCTAAGTAAGTCATGCATCTGGGTCAATATTACAACTTATTCTTCTGGGGCGGGGAAGGGGGGGGGGGAAGAGAAGTAACCTGTTTGGAGAAGGAAAAGTAATACAGACTTCAAGACATTTCTCAAAGGAGAGGGCTTCATAAGAGCAGTTTTGCTTTTCTTTTTTTTCTTTTCTGTAAGTAAGCCATGCATCTAGGTCCATAAACTAGGTTTTATTCTACTTGGAGGGGGGGGTGTAGGTGAGAAGTAACCTTTTTAGGAGAAGAAAAGAAACAACAGACTTCAACATGTGTAGATGATTGATAGCTGTCAAGTTAGTCTTAAATCTGGGTCTGTAAAACAAGATTTGATTCTTCTGGGGGTTGGGGAGAACTAACTTCTTTAGAGAAGGAAAAGAAAACAGACTTGAAGATGTGTATATGATTGATAGCTGCCAAAAAGGAGAAGACTTATAAGCAGCTTTTCTTTTCTTTTTTCCTTCTTTTTTCATTATCATACAAAGTGACAGACAGGCATGCAATGGTGACTTAACACCTATGTTCATTATTAAACTTAATTTATAATAATATATACCTAGCTGTAATACTACACATATGCCATTTGGAAATTCAGCCTAGTATATATATTTGGTTATATTGCCTTATTTTCCTCTTTATATGTAAAATTTTATTCACATTTTCAGAATGATGAGGGCAAAGCGGGCCAATGACAAGAGCCTGTATAATAGACTGGTGGGACAAGCTGCAAGAATGTTGACCAAAAAACAGATCCTAACCCTCAAACCTCTCATACAAGGGGATGTTATGGCTCGAGCCCAGGTGTTTGAGGCCAGGATGAAATGGTGAGGACATTCAGATAGGATATGTCTTTGCCAGTTGTGTTGCGACCAATGTATTTTATATATGATGAAAGTTAGCAATCATGTTTACACCATTCTTTCCATGTTATTGATAGCTTGTACCACACATGGGGCAAATGTGGTACCCCGCTGCCCGCATGTAGCCAGCTGGCACATTTTCTGTGGCCCGCAAGGTTTTCAAAAGCCTATTCATACGACCTGCAGAACCTTGTGGCAAGAAATCAAGAAATGTATGTTATCTAGGGAGATAAGAGGCCTACGGCGTACTACTGAGACAATCTTTCAAAATACGGGATGGAGAGTGTCCACAAACGTTCTGACTTTTATACGATGACATTATGTAATAATTGCTTTTCCTGGGAGTAGGAGTAAAGATATCTACTGTGGCCCGTAATGTCCATTTTGTGCCCACCCTTGACCTACTCATGCTTCAATTAAACGGGTAAGGGTTGTTCCATAAATTAGTAAATGCACTTATCATGGTATGTATTGTCATGGATATTGTCGTGTGATCTAACCTCTTTTTCTTTTCTTTTCTTTTCTTTTCTGGCAGGCAAAAGATGACTCCAGAGGAGAAGAAAAAGATTTTGGAAGCAAAGCGAGGAGAGAGAAAGAAGAAACGAGAGGCAGAGAAAAAGAAGAAAATGGATGAGGAAAAAGAAAAAGCTAAGGTAAGTTGTCTCCATGGTAATGCTTTCTTGAGATATTCTGAGATATTCTGAGATATTCTTAGATATTCTTGCTGAAGGGAAACTTTTGACTATGTAATACTTTAGAAGGTTGGCTGTAGAAGAGGGAATGCTTCAGGAGGTAAGTGATAGCACTGGTAATGTATTCTGAGGAATCCTGTAGAATAAGGAAATTATTTTTAAGGTAATTGGGGGCACTGTAAATGTCTCTTAGGTAAGCTGTAGAATGTAGGATGCTTTCTAAGGGAATTGGGGGGCACCGTCAATGTTTTCTGAGGTAAGCTGTAGAACATTGAATGCTTTCTAAGGTAACTGGTGCACTTTAAATGTCTCTTAGGTAAGCTATAGAAAACAGAATGCTTTCTAAGGTACAGTAACCGGTGCACTGTAAATGTCTCTTAGGTGAGCTATAGAAAACAGAATGCTTTCTAAGGTAACTGGTGCACTGTAAATGTCTCTTAGGTAAGCTATAGAATACAGAATGCTTTCTAAGGTAACTGGTGCACTGTAAATGTCTCTTAAGTAAGCTATAGAACACAGCATGCTTTCTACAGTAACTGGTGCACTGTAAATGTCTCTTAGGTAAGCGGTAGAACATAGAATGCTTTCTAAGGGAATTGGTGGCATGGTTAAATGTTTTCTAAGGTCAGCTTTAAAAACAGGGAATGACTTGTAAGGTAAGTGATAGCAATGTGTTTTAGGGAAAACTGACCGGGAATACTTGCAGAAGTAAATTGCGGCAATGGTCACGTAAAACACCTGCACTGGTAAGGTAACGCTTTCAAGGTAGTTGTAGAAGTGTTGCAGGGTGAATGCTGTTCAAACATGGAAAGTAACTGATGGCAATGGCTAATATTTAAGATGAATGTTGTGGAACAGGGAATGCCTTTTGAGGTAATGCCTTTTGAGGTATCTGGTGGTATTTGAGATGCTTTATGAAGTAAGTTTTGTCAATGGTAATGCTATTTGAAGCAACATGCAGTCATGGTAACTTCTTCTAAAGTAAGCTGTAGCATGAGCTATGACCTCTAAAGTAAGTCATGAAACTAGGAATACTTCTCCAAAAGAATATTGCCAACGAACCTGGGAAAAACTCAAACAACTTAGCTTAGTTGAGTTAAATGATTTTAGTTGTTTAGTGAGTTGAGTTTAGTGTGTTTAGTTGAGTTAAGTGATATATGCTTATGCCATTTTGGATAAAAAAACAACTGTTTGCCTATTTGTTTCTGTTACAGAGATATGAAGACCAGGTGCTGGATTTAAAGCCTTTGATAGTGCCGAAACCAGTCCCCCTTCCAGAGGGCCTGCCTAATACACTCTTTGGTGATATCGCCATGGTGGTTGAATTCCTCAACTGTTACAGTGGATTCCTCATGCCAAATGACCCCTACCCTGTCACAACAGGTAAAATTAACAAGATTGTATAGGAGCTTATGTATAGACACATGGCTGCAGGATTCTGATGTCTGTAGAGTAACATTGTAGCTTCTCTACAAGATTGTCTAGGAGCTTATGTATAGACCTATGGCTGCAGCATTCTGATGTATGTAGAGTAACATTGTAGCTTCTCTACAAGATTGTCTAGGAGCTTATGTATAGACACATGGCTGCAGAATTATGTCTGTAGAGTAACATTGTAGCTTCTTTACAAGATTGTCTAGGAGTGGATGTATAGACACATGGCAGCAGCATTCTCATGTCTGTAGAGTAACACTGTAGCTTCTCTGCAAGATTATCTAGGAGCTGATGTATAGTCATATGGCTGCAGGATTATGTCTGTAGAGTTACATTGTAGCTGCTGTGCAAGATTGTATAGGAGCTGATGTATAGACCCATGGCTGCAGCATTCTGATGTCTGTAGAGTAACACTGTAGCTTCTCTGCAAGATTATCTATGAGTGGATGACTGTAGCCTTACAAATGTAGCTTTGCATATAATTAATCAGGATTGTGAAAGTAGCTTGTGACTGGCTATATGTTGGTTCATGTCTATATGATGTATATGTATATAGCATTATTATAGACTTATCATAGGCCTGTGTCTGTAGGGCTAGCAAATACATGTTTGTATGTCTCTAGGTTATTCAGCCTACACAAGATCTTGACTGCAGCCTTTTTGGTATCTGTGTTTTGTGTCACTAATATTTAGCATACCGTAATTGCACACTTCATCTCATCTGTCTTCTTCTTGCCTAGAGGGAAATAAGACCTCAACAGAGCGTCTCCATTTATCTCGGTTGGCAGCTTTGTTTCTGGCCTTATTCCAGGATTGCCAACCAGCCCTCTCTCTCTCTTTGTCTACTGTCCTGTGCCATGTTGTTTTTGGTCACCCTCTCTTTCTCCTGCCCTCTGGTGCCCAAGTCATGCTGATGTTGCTGTCGTTAATTGCACCCATTATTAATATTATTAAGATCTTCTTGGACTAGTGTCAGTAGGTTTATATGTGTATAGCTCATAACCACACAGGAGTGATTGATAGTTAGTATTTTTTACTCAAGATTGTGTTTTACAGGCTCAGAGCGTGTGAGCTGATGATTACTAACAGGAATCTTATATCTGTAATGCTATATCTATGGACATGTTGCTCTTAAAGCCACTAGCTTGTCTCTCGTTACTACGGCAGCTTGTGAGAATAACAAAATACATTTTATCGTATTTATTGATGGGTCTATCTGAAAATCTTGATTCTTTCACAGATTCTTTCATGAAGGCTCTGGTCTGCGACAAAGAAGGATTCGCTTACCTCTCCAGGATGATGGTTATTCTGCTCAAAACATTACTACAGGACCAAATTACAGAGGTAAGACAAATTATGTCCGATAAACAAGAGTAACAGAACAGGGCATAGAAAAAACAACAAGGAAGGAAGATAAAGTTAAAATTCTTACTACAGGTGGAGAAATATCTTCATAAGTGCGAAACTCGCTCTCCCATTTCTTACAATAACTTTTACGCATCATTTTCTAGTTGTTCTTCTCTTTTTGATGTTTAGGTTTTCGGAGTCACTATTTATTTGTCCTAATTCAGTTATACCTTGATTATCTGCAGCGTGGCAATGTTTATTATTTATTTCGAAATTGGTATTACTCTAATTAACTTGGTTAATCGATCACTTTAGTTTTCACAACTATGGTCGCTATTTAAGAAATAGCTATTGTTTATTTACGAAAATGGAAAAACAAAATTGTACGTTGAATTCAAAGTTTGAATAAAAGATGGCAAAAAAAAAAAAAAAAAAGGGAAGAAAAAAACAAGTGAAACAAACACAAAAACAATGCAGATCACTGGCTGGACATATAGTCAAATTTAGTTTAAGATATGAAGAAATTTGGTTACTCTTGTTGAAAATGCCAATTTCCGTTTGTATATGATATACTGGTGCAGAAGTGTCTGCGCTAAGAATATTTCATGATAAAGTGGAAATAATTAATTGTTCAGTTATAATTGTTCACTTGTCCAAAAATGTTAACTCCCATCACTGCCCCTTTTAATGAAAAGAACAGAAAATAATTAGGTGTACTTGTTTGATGAACTGAAAACTTATTTGAAGGAGGTTTCTTAAAATTTGAAGGTTTCTATAAATTGCTAGAAGTTTGCAGCCAAATGCAAACAGTTGCATTCAAGTAAAGACACTTTTCTGGATGAAAATTTTTATTACCCCTTCCCAACCCCCTCCACTTTTCCACCCCCTCTCCGTTCCTGAGTTTTCTTCTTGAATCAAAACTGTTAATGAAGTGTATATATAACTTCTCATCCAATACAGCCAGAAGTCTTCACAAATTGGTCATTTGTGTTCATTTATTTAGGGCTTTCCTTTTGTTTGTTTGTTTCTAATGTAATTTTTTGTTTTTGTAGTAACGAATAAAACTTCAGTTGTGCTGATAAGAGGTGATTTGTTCTTCTAGCAAACTTAAAGTACCCATATGCAAACAAACTTTGCATCTCTCTCTCTCTCTGTATCTAAACTGGAATGCATGTTCAGTTAAGGCCTTTGATGGCTAGGTTTGGGTAAAGTATTCTAAACATCAAAGCAAAAAGGGATAAATGTTTGCTTCTCTTCCTTATTCCCTCTTTTCTCTCTTTTTTTTTCTCCATCTGTTCAGGACTTTGTTGAGCTAGGGATGAAGCTATCTGATATTCCTGTTAACATGCACACAGCCTCTGAACTTCTCCGTCTCAGCCTGTTGCAGGCAGACACTGATACAGTAGAATCTAAAGACTATGAGAGTGATACCAGCTCCATCACCCAAGAAGAAGAAGGAGAATTCACAGCTGTAAGTCTCAAATTGTCTAAACTTGCCGAAAAATCCTCGAAAGTGAGAACTTGTCAAGTTGTCTGAAATTGTCTGAAGTTGTCTGAAATTGTCAAAAAAGTCCAGTTGTCAGAAATTGAATGGTAAAATTGTTTTTGCAATGCTCGTTTTTTTTTACACCTCAAAAGAGTCAAAATTTCAGTTTTACTTTAGAAGATATAAGATATTGTAAATGTTATACAATTGGCAACACATTGGCATAGGTTAGTTGTAAGAGTTAACATTACATAATCTATGACATATTTATGTTAACATGATTCCTAACGTATCCCATTTGATAATCCGGATAAATATTTCCGAATTTGTGAACATTTATCTCCCAAGCTTAACAATCTGACAGAACCATTGTTTATGAAACAGAAAGTCAAATGTTGATAAATTTCAAATCTTCGACAGCCTCAGGACCTGGTGGAGCTGCTTGAAACGTCAGAGTTTTTCAGTCTTTCACCCGAGGAGAAGCTTGAGCTGATGGTCTGCGTCTGTAATCGAATCCTGTCGACCTATTCCCTGGTAGATTACATGGAAGACAAGCAACGGAAAGCTGCAAAATTATGGTGAGGGGAACCGAGAAATATTAACCAATGAGCAGCAGAGAAAGTCTACGACTGTTCGGAGTCACGACTTAGGAAGCCGACTTCCGTTAGCTAAAAATTCAAACCGTTGGTCCATGTCTCGGCTTCTTTATGCATGTCGTATTGTTGATGTAAAAAGCTGCTGCAAAATGAGATGGAGCCATGTGCCCAATAGTTTCGAAAATTGGCCAAAACAAACTCTTGCATCCTTGAGAAGATACAAAATAGAGATGGCTATTTTATCACTAGTTTTTGGGTCCAGCCTGTCAAAATATGTCTCTTTTTTGGTTATCTTTCAAGATGAAATATTAATGAAAACATGATTAAACGTTCTTTGCAATCTTGTTGCAACATGGTTGTTATACATGTAAATTGATGGAATGATAGATAAGAAATGGGTTACCTTCAATTGCACTTGGGCCACATTCTGTGTTTTCTTGGTTCTTGGAAACGTCATGAACGACATCCCCGTGGGACTTTAGTATCTCATAGCATGGGGAAACTAGTAACTCAAAGAAGTTACATCAAAGTATAATAATTTACAGTCTCATTTCTCTTTATGTTTGTACTAAACCCCTCCTCCTCCCATCTCAACCCTTCCAGGTGTCAGAAGATGCAAACCCTTAAACTGAAAAACGACCAAAAACGTGAGGAGAAGAAGCGGTTGAGAGAGGTAAGGGAAGCTGCCCAGAAACAAAGGAAAGAGGAGGAAGAGAAGAAGAAAGCAGAAAAAGAGACAAATGGATCAAAACCAGAAGGTAAAAAATTACTCTAAAATGTCCAGAATCATAAAGAAAAAGAAGTATAATTCTCCATTTTTTTCATCCTACAATTCTGATGGTTTATAACTTGGATTTTTCTCAAGGATTGTTTTAATCATGTAATACATAGAATAGCAAAATACTCTACAAACTGACCAACTTAAACCACACACTAAAATGAAGGTACTATTTTTTGTGTGTACCGATCCTTAAAATTTTCACTATTTCATGATGAACAAATTCCTAAATTTCAATATTACTATGCAAAAGGCAAAGGCTAACTTATCCTCTACTGTGCTGAGAAAACAAAAATGTTATAAGTTTAAACAAGCTACAGTATCATACCAGTTACCAACTCATCAGTAAGGAACAAAAAAGACCTTAGCTTGTTTGCATGGATGCAGCATAAGAAAAAATTACTGGAAATTTCATCATTTGTGGTAATGAAATGTAAATTGTTGATGTGGTTAAAACATCATTTATGTCTCTTTTGATGGATCTATTGTTATGTTTCTTTTTGTTTTCTTTTGTTTTCAGTCAAGAAACCTGCAAAGAAGAAAGGCAAGAAGGAGGAAACAAAGAAAGAGACACCAGCTGTTGTGGAAGAGCCAGAGGATCTTGCCTCTATTGTTAAAAGGAGGAGAATCCTGGCAGCAAAGGCAAAGCAAGAGCAGGAGGAGCAAGCCAAGAGGGATTTAGAGAGGTGAGAAGAATGAAGTAGAGTATAGTACAGTAATGCAATGTAGTACAATACTATACACAATACTAGCAATACTACAAGCAGTACAATAATGCAATGTAGTACAATACTATACACAATACTAGCAATACTACAAACAGTACAATAATGCAATGTAGTACAATA
>KN884737.1:121527-141424 GCA_000934455.1 Apostichopus parvimensis
GATGATGATCATGATCATGATCATGATCATGATCATGATGATGATCATGATGATGATCATGATGATGATCATGATGATCATGATGATCATGATCATGATGATCATGATCATGATGATCATGATCATGATGATCATGATCATGATGATCATGATCATGATCATGATCATGATCATTATCATGATTATTATCATTATCATTATCATTATCATTATCATTATCATTATCATTATCATCATCATCATCATGATCATTATCATTATTATTATTATACTCCCTTGTGATGATTTAGAGTTTCCATCTGAATCTGTTTCTCTCCTTTGAAATGGCAGGAAGAGGGCACAGACCCATGGCCAAGGGTGTATGCTCACAACGTTCTACCATTTGTGATGGCATACTTCATATAGTCTTTATCAATCTACCCCAAGTGTTCCTCTTCAGTAAAAGTGCGGCAGAAAATAATTTGGGAACATCTTTTTGATATGTTATCAAGCAAAATACAATTTTGTTTAGTGGCTTGGATGTTGAAGAGCATGATTGGAAGTACATGTGCAATAAATGAGGCCTGACCTCTTTAGGCCTCCCAGGAACAGCGTGGGAAAATTGTTTGCTACTGAGTCAAGAGGTTTGTTTACAAGTGACGAAAACTTCGGGCTCGCATAGCACAAAAACAATAATCTACACGGTCATGATACGGAGAATTCCTGGCTACAGGCCTTGGTGGGTGGTGGAAGGACCAACATTGTTATAATGTTTCTATGCTAATGAATCAAGGATTCCCGTACCGAAGGCAATCAAACAAATTGTCACTGTGTGTGTATGACATCCCACTTGTTTCTTTTTGTTTTGCTTCTAAGCTCCCTTTGGTAGCCACATAAGTTCAAACAGAATGTGTCAACTTGACATTTGAAAATGCGCCCTTTAATACCACTGCCATAACAGTTTACCTGCCTCTAGCATTTCAATAGACTCTCGCACAGACTCGCAGTAGATCGGAAAAGGGGGGGGGGGTGGGATTTGAGCTGAGGAAGAGACTTTTCCATGCTCGTTCCCTTTGCTAGGCCTGGCGAAATGATTATACGTAACACACGGGCTAAACGTTCCAGACTAATAACCTTGAAAGGTGCAGAAGTGGCCAGTGGCGAAAAATGAACGACAGTCTTACCAGGGAGTTGTTATCAACTCCCTGGTCTTACCATGGAGGTTTACCTTCATGGTCTTACTAAGAGGCGGATTTTGGAATGAAATGTCTCGAAAATGATACATGAATTGCCGCAGCAATTTTCACCAGGTGGACTGGAATACGTTTCTCTCATCAGTCTAAATTTTCACCTGAACTATCCTTTTTATAAAGGAGGGGCCAAGTTGTGACTCATAAGCTGAGTGCATATATGCGGGTTTCTGACATTTTAACACACAGGCACGCCATGGTCAAAGTACCTTAGAGTTATGTCCCTATATGGCGTCAAAAGTACACAATACATATCATACTTAGGCCATGAGGGGAACATATTTCGGTTCCCTGCACATTCATACACTGATAAACACCATCAGTGTGTTTTACTGTTTGGAAGATCGAATACACGTTCACTCCATGCTTTTGTAATGCTGATTACACCCAAAAACTAACCGTAACGTGCATTTGGTAGGGTTTATGCAGCCCAACATTTGTGATGATTCGAGCGCTGCGCGAGGGAACAATTTATGTTTACAGATGACGTCACTGCATTGGCTTGCCACGTGCGTCTTTTGGAATCTCGTTCCAATGCAGTGCGTGTGCATATCAGTCTCCTCAACACGCTAACCAAGCTATACTATATTTTCACTGTATAATTTGTACAGGAGAGATTCAGCCTTCACAAATCACAGTTCAGTAGTAGCACTATACTACGTAGGCAGCGCAGAGACTAAGACACATCATATTATTACTTCTGACCAACTGGCTCAATACAATGGACGTTGATTCACAAGAGAAGATGCCTGACGAAAAAGGTTATTGTCTGCGAACGTGTGGCTTCTTGATAACATAACTTTCGTACGAATTTAGCCTAGGCCTTGGACTGTAACGTTCACGGCATGCCTAAGTTAGCACAGTGCCATAAGTTGTATGTAGCCTAGGCTACTTAATAATAATGCCCAACAGTAATGGCCAAATAGTAATACTAGTAATATCCTTACTTAGTAACTAAAGGTTAATGTTAATGCTCATTTTAATAGCCCTAGACCTACAACCCCAACCGCTAATTAAACACTTGAATGTCAGGCCATTTACTCCTGGGAATAGGTCTAGGCTAGCCTGCTTCCTTGGGTCAAATATATTCCTCTGTCAATAGCAATCTAGGGTGTCCAAAGGGTGTGTAGGGATATCCGCCATTAACTAGGAATGCATCGTTTTGCAACTTTTTTAGAGTTCAGGCCTACCCTAGACTAAAATGGAAAAACGCTATGGCGTAGAACATGTGTTCAATTTCATGCTTCACAATATTGTCATGGTGTAATCCATCAAGTTCCAGAACATTTGGAGCTCCTGCTAGTATTCACATTAAAGTTATAACGAGGGCCTTGCAATTTTACTATAAGCCCAACCCAGTTTCAAATATTAACGAGGCAGCTGAAGGTCATAGTTACGAAAAAATCAAGGGTTCTCTTTTCTTAAAATTTTGGTTCAAAAGGCCTAGGCTATACTAAACAAGCACACTGAAGCTAGGCCTAGGGTACGCTAAAGTAACAGGAACAATGTAGGCTGACTGTAACGTTAAGCATACAGCATGCTTTGCCAGACTTAGGCTTACATAGTGTCCACTTCAAATGGAATGTTCCTTGCATGGCCATGGATGTCATTCCTCATCACTGAGGTAGCTCTTAGTACCGCATTATTTTGGCAAAGGGTTTCAAATTCTGTATTGACTGTTAAACAGCCATCTGGGATGTAAGGAGCTTCGTGGCAACAACCATACTCTACCTCCCTATGCAATATCGCACAGTTGAGTTGCCACACAATCCTCTTCTTCCCTATTTACGTTTCCCTTGCCTGTAATTCCTCTGCTGTGAATATCGAATCAAAATCATAAGGCTGCGGCCCTGCCATTGAACCTTTGATTTTTTTCATTTTGTTTGAGAAATTCTAATGAAATTGTTGTTTACTGACTGTGCTTCAGTACAGCATTTTTACGGAGAAAGCGCTACTGCTCGATTGAGTTGTGCCTCCCTGACGTCATCAAGATGGAATTTCAGGCGTATTGCGTAATCAATGGCAGCCTACTGTGCATTGTGGTGAGGCCTTGGGAGCCAATTTTCAAAGCGAGTCTATTCAGTCATACAGAAAGTGGTTAACATAAAATTGAGTATTAGAGACTTTTAAGGTTACTGAATAATATAAACTGTCTTTGCTCCCTGCCTTCCTTTTTTCTTTTAAGTTAATTAAAGTTATGTTTAGTGAACCTCCATTATCTGTAGTTGTACCTTATTAAGTACTGATATTTTGTAAGCCATTGACAGAACATGAACTATCCAACGTAACTAGCATTATGCTTTTTAACTGTACCAGAAAAATATGTAGTGCTTTTTGTACCAGATCCTGGAACTAAGTTGCGGTAGGAATGGGGTCAAAAAAGTGAACCAACATACTGACTAAAACAGCAGAAAATGCCTGAGAGAAATAGAAAGAAAATAAAACACGCCTTGTGTGGTAAAACATCCGTGGCATCCAGTCACTCATGCTCAAACATCGTTTTCAATTTGACGTTGATTGCGGGAAAAGCATTTCTAAGATATGAAATCTAATCATAACATAAATGTTCCATGGCATTAGAAAACCTGTGTCAGTGGCCAGAATTACCATCTGGTGCTTACTGCACGCAAGTCTAATTGTTTTATTGTTACCAATGACAGGTTTCCCTATACTTTAGCAGAAAATACCAAAATTAAATATATAAATATTTCAAGTCGCATACACGATCATTTATTTGAAACAAATGCTTATCCCTTGTATCAATCATCCCAAAGATCTGGACACAGGGTGAAACCGCAATGGTGGCGGTTTTTCAAATATTTCCCACTAGAATGTACAAATAATAACCAGCAAAATGCTGCAAAGGTCTGGTGACAGTACTTCCCACTCCACTCCCTCATCCCCTCCCCTGCCCGCAAGTTTTTTTAATGCAGGTAGGTTCGTACCATTGTGTATATTGAATAGCCAATCACAGCCAAGTTCATTTTGACGTCATCAAATATGCACTTGTCACTCGCTCTAAAGCAGTAAGATTTGTAAACAATGTCAATCTGATGCTGTATGAGCATTGTGAGTTCGAATCTCACATCTGCCGAAAATTTTTGTTGTTGTCATTAGTTCGTTTTTATCTTTTATTTCTCCCAAACCAAGCATTTTTTTGTTCAGAAATCTATTTCATTTCTTCGCATTTTTATTACTTCCCAAGTGCAACCTTAACTGTGAACTCACTAAAAATACAGTATTGTCTTCAACACATCAATGTCTGGTCTCATACAAGAAAAAATGTTCCTCTGATTCTCTCTTAGATAAATGCTAGATCTTTTGTAATGTGTGTCACTGAAGCTGTGAAGGCAAAACTTAGAATAATGATTATTAGGCCTAACCTAGTAGCCTTTTAATGATACAATTTGTAAGTCTGTTATTATTTCAATGACTGTCTAAGTAATAATACTTTGTGTCAACTGCAAATTTCGCAAAACTACTCCCTGAACAATTCGTATGCACAAAGATACGTTAAGAAGATCACTAAGATGGGAAATTTGTGGCAAAGAATTCTTTCCAGGTTTCCAAAATTTTGGTACGAACACAGATTTCATATTAAAGAACTAAAAATTTAGTCGGCGTATGGCTAAAGCTAAAAGAATAGCTTCGCTAGAGATTACTGCAGCATTGTAGTTGCATCAGGCTAGCACGTCAGGATTGAACGTATCGACTTTAAATATTAAGTGTTTCATGCTTTCCTTGTCATATTTGATGATGTCAAAATGAACTTGGCTGTGATTGGCTATTCAATATACATAATAGTACGAACCTACCTGCATAAAAAAAACTCGCCCCCTGCCCCCCCCCCCTCCCTCACTCAAATTGTAAATTTGTGGATACAGATATTAACTCTCTTGCCTTTTTTATTTCCAGCTGTGATTGAGAATGGTGAAGGGGAAGAGGAGGCCAAGCCCACCGACATCACAAAGGCTAGCATCCGTCAGAAGATCTGGGACCACATAGAGGAAAACGACCTGGCAGATTTCCCTCGTCCTGTCCACAACAGAATACCGAATTTTAAAGTACGACTTAAATGAGTCTGTTGATTCTATGGAAAATGGGTCCCACTCATGCATTCTAGCTCGACTGACTAGTGTCCTTTGAGAAGGGGGAAACGAAAAATGAGCCAATTTGGTTTCGCTAATCTGTAGCAAATTATTTGTAAAATGAGCTTTGTCAGTTTCTAGTAATCTGCACGGTCATATGCAAGAAGATGTGCATGAAGGATGTGGAAAAAACTGTGCCAAAATTCCATCTGTAAAACCCCGTTTTGTTTAGAGTTGTCTTAGAGCACTTCTCAAAGGCATTTGACCCACCAAAATCAAAGTACATTTATTTTAGTTTACAGACTTGCTTTAGAAGCAATGTTGAAGTGACCTTCATGTCAAAGGTCAGAAGGACTGAATGTTTTCACATTCAGTTGTGTTCATAGGCTGGCAAGAAAATAAATTTTGTCTACAGAATCTACAGTAATTGAAGTTAGTAATTCCTTCCCTCACTTTGATATTTGTACTGTACTGATACCAAAAAACAAATCTAGGAGTTATATTGCTAAATTTCATCAATAATAATCCTAGACTTTTGTCAAATGTTGTAGATTTGGTATAAATGCTGTTGTTTAAATCCAAGAGGAGTGCTGTTTTATGTTATAGAATTCCTCAAGTAAATTTACTCATATAGTCAGTTAAACATTTAAACTAAAGTGTAGCTCAGTTGATTGCTAGGACTATGTGACCATTTCAGTTTCACTATTGGTTACCTGACACTAACAGGTATCAATGTACGTTATAAATGCTATAAGGAATTTCCCTCGGCATTCCGCTATAAGGAATTTTCCCTTGGAATTTCCCCCTCCATCCCAAACTGCTGCAATAAGCTGACCGAGCTTTTGTAACCGTTTCAGGATGAATCCAATACATCTGTGCTGTGTATCCTGTGTTTAAGGAGAAAATCGTACTTTGATGTTAAGAATTTTGTTGGACACCTTCTGTAATCAAATATGTTACAGAGTATTCAGCTTTTTACATATGTTTGTTTACACATGATGGAAATGTCGAAAAATCATGGTTTTTCTGACAAAAACTAAATAAATAAAATGTCAATTTCAAACCCTCCATAGGATTCCAATGCTGCTGCAGAGAAGTTAAGCGATCTGGATTTGTTCAAGGATGCCAAGACGATCAAAGTAAATCCGGACAAACCACAGGAACAAGCAAGGTTCTTAACCTTGGAAGTAAGCACCCCTTACATAACATGGCTACTACTTTGTAATATATTCTTAGTCTTCTGATCGAATATCCCCAAGTGGCCAAATTTATATCGTAGAAAATTGTATAAGTACAGTATGTCTAGCTCTTCCTGACAGTTACCTTGGTTGAAATTTGTTTAGTGGCTTGGATGTTGAAGAGCATGAATGGAAGTACATGTGGTGCAAACATTGGGACAAATGAGGCAATTTTAGACCCCTTTAGGCCTACCATGAAAAGCGTGCAAAAATTGTTTACTACTGAGTGAAGAGGTTTGTTAACAAGTGACGAAAACTTCTGGCTCTCATGGCACAATCTATCCGGTCATGATACGGAAAATTGATGAACAGGCCAACTCGTTAGCTATCCAGTGATTGAGAGCGTTTAGCGAGTGAGAACTTATATCTATAGACCACATTTACCTTTGACGATTTAGTGTGTACTGTAAGTCAATATGAGGCATTTACATGGAGCATACTACCTTGTGCAACCACGATGTGTACATCCATATAGGCTCCATTATGAACAAAATTAACATGATTAACATGATTAACATGATTCAGGTTTTCAAGTTTGTGTATGGTATTGACAATTTATCCTTTACCGACTTTTTCATGTTTGCTAATAGTAGTTGTACCAGAGGTCATTGTCTTAAACTCCAAAAGTCACATAGTAGGATTAATATTCGGCATAAATTTTCTTCTAATAGGGTTGTGAATGAGTGGAACGATTTGCCTGAGGAAGTTGTACTTGCAAGTTGTGTGAATGGGTTTAAGAATGCTTTGAACAAGCACTTTAAGCATTGTAACCGGGTCTGAGTGTTTGCGTCTTCAGTTTTTTCTCTCTCTCTCCTATAGGGTCCTTGATGGGGTCTTGAGTGTCCCTCCTGATCCTTTTTTTCTACTAAACTAAACTAAATCATTTGTTCTAGAGGGTCTCTTGTTTATATAGGAATGATCCATGATCATGAGGAGGAGGTCCTTTCCCCACATTTTGACCCCTTCCCAAAGATTGTTGGAATGGAAACATTCATATCTCAAAAATAAAAAGTGATTCAAGACAGTGCCCTGCCCACAGTATGTTTTTCAAGGAGTCATGTTCACAACATTACTCAAACGCATGCACTTTGATCATGTTCTATAATAGAGTGCATAATGGAACTTGAATATTTAATTATGCAAGATTACAGTAAATATCAATAAACATCCAGAGACACATTTGTCACTGCAGATAATACTGTGTGCTCCACAGCATACTACCATGCACCCCCCCCCAAGGGGTTTAGGCAGCCAGCCGTCTTTTGCACGGCCGGTTTTGCAAAATGACGGCCCATTTTTCGTTGCATGGCTTGTAACATAAATATGAAGCCATGCAAAGTTTTCTCAAGTTTTCAGTACCAAGTACGCAAATTTACAGAGTTACAGAAATGAGACAACAACGTCCATATTGTTTTAGTTTCCGACTTTCCCGAATTTTAACCAATCAAATCTCGTATTGGCTAACTACACAGCTTGCATTTTACCCTCCGATACCTCAAAAAAAGTTGCCAGTGGGGCGGTCCCCGCCCATGACCCCCGCCATGAAGGGCGATCGCTTCGCGATCATATAGGTGCCTTTGCATCATGTTGCCCAAAAAGGCAGGACACCCACTTTAAGAATTTGGACACCCACATCTACCATATCTGCCTTAACCCCTCTCTCCCCTGTTTCCCAACCATCCTCCACCACTCGCTTCTCCATCATCATTCATAAATCTGTGATCTTCCTCCTCCTACAGGCTGGTAAGACGCTGCTTGTACCAACGCCTAGAATGAGGAGAGGATTGTTTAACAGGGTTGTCCTGCCTCCTGGAGCTGACAAAACAACCATGAGAGAATGCTGCAGTTTTCAGGTCTGTGGGAACATCTATGAAGCTAACCTCTTTCTCATATCTGTGATTCAGAAATTTGTGTTTGCGTGTGTGTAATGGGTCTACGTTTTCTGCCATAGCTCTCTGCTCAATGATATATATCCATTCCAATTGAATCCTGGTGGCATCCCATCTATTCATTTATTCTCAAAATTTTATAATGTACCAGAAGAAATGAATAAATGCAATCAATTTACTATTTCTGTATCAAATATTAGAAGTTGATCAATTGTTCCTACTGCTAGGCAATCTTGTACACAGCTGGTTGCCTACGTGGTGAAGCAATTTGTTTGAAGAGTTGCCATGTCGACGAGGCTCGCCAATGTTTCAACAGAGGGCGCTGTCAGAGTGCTTCTAATGTGCATGATCTCCGAAAGATCTCTGAATTGAAATGATACGACTGGGTTAAAGCCCTAACAAGCTGGGAAAATGCCTTTTGAAATTGCATATGACGTGTTGTGTGATTGACTAGGTCATGGTTCCACTTATGGCGTTTCACATGCTTTGGAAAATACAGGATACGGTACTTAAAACAGTTAGCTTGTCTTGGAACTCTGCAAATTTATGTTCATCAAAAGATGTCTTCTTCGGTAAAATTTGTGACCGAAATTGTACATGCTACAAGTGATGACATCATGGTACCGTTGTGATCTACCAGCTTACGGAACTTGATAGGACAGATATATGTGACAGTGCCCTCAGGTTTTTGGCGTGACCTAGCAATAAGAATCTGAATATGGATGACAAAGGGATTGATAATAAATGCAGGGAATACTTCAGTGTTCACACGTTGGGTTGTAGTTTTCGATGTATGAATATCATTACTCATGAAGTACTGAAAATTGTACATGCCTCAGTGTACAAAAAATGCTTTACATGATCTTTGCATTGGTGAATCAGTTTGCCCATATGACAGATTATGTAGAGCTACAGTATATATGTGATATATGATAAATAATTTCTTGTGAGGTTATTCAATTTCTCCTGCTCTAGTTTGGACTGCTGGGAATCTTGCAATAAAGTTTACAGGCAAATTAATTTCCATGCTTGAATACTTGACTTTAGTTGCCTTTTGTGTTGCTACAAGTTTTGTTAGCAAGTCATCAACAGTTACCTTAAAGTAAGACATAGAATATGGAAGTTTCAGAATAAAATATGAGTGAACATCACCAGCATACTGGTGGGAATGAATAACTCATTGATTACTGCTCAGGACTATAAACTTTCTACGAAGAATTTTCGTAATGGATATCAAGAAATATTGTGCACTCAGACAGCACTGTTAGTGAATGTACTGGCTCACTGCATACGTTCAAAATAATTCTGAGGTTAACTGACTAAGTTAAAGCATTGACTGTATTGGCATTAACATGGCTAGCAGTGCACCTCACACGTCTTATTAAATGGGCAACCATACTCACAATATTTGGTTATGCAACATATCCTTTCCCGTACTTATTGTGCCCTTCATGCATTCTGTAACCTCTGCATGAAGTGAAGAGTTCACTGTCCCCCCCCCACCCCCCTGCCCCATTCAGCTTTCATCTGCCTGTATATGCCATGACAGATATTGTGGCTCGATAAATACAGATGTCCAGTTTTCTTAATTTCTTCAGTCTTTGCACGAGGTCTTTGAACAGGATTTATATTTTATCATCATCCACAGGGAATAAAGGTGAACAGTGCCTCTGTTGGTATCGCTGAGGAATATTCTGTAGACCTGGTCATAATCGGCTCTGTTGCTGTGTCAGAATCAGGTAAGTGAATTGAAATATTCTCGTGTAGAAAGATAGATAGCTATGCCCAAAACTGCAGTTTCCCTGCCAGGGTAGATGTGACAAGTCACTCCATCGTAAGGTCATGTAGAGTCTTTACCTAGTCACATAATGTCGTTGAATAAAGTCATCACATTGACAGGCCTAGAATGTCACAGTTGTGCCACTTCCTAAAGAAAGCAAGTGCTGAATAAATCTACTGGCTATACACCAAGGGTCTGACTGACATATATCCTAACTTACTGCATTAGTTACTGTATTGGATCAGCCACATGATAGTTGCTGATAATAAGCAGTGATGATACAGGGCTTATGTTAGGTACAGAAACCATGCTGAGTATGTTTTACTGCCGATTGTTACTCTGCCTTATCATGTGTTTATGTTCTTAAAGTCTGTTGGCGATAAAACGACACTGCTGCGTATTGTTTCTACTGGCAAAGGGTGAAATAGACTGTCATTTAGCCAGTAGATAACCCAAATTACAAAGCCTGGTTGGGGGGAAAAAGTAAAAAGATGAATTGATTTTGAATCATTTCACATTTTGAGATTTATCAGTGACCTGAGTTTTGATTCATTAGAACACTGTCAGTTGGTATCTGTTCAACATTTTTTAAAGAATCATTTTTTTTCTCCAAGTAAATTGAGAAAATGAAGATACAATATCCCTTGTTCTGCCTGGGTCCCCTGATTTACCTCTGTGTTGGGTCTTGTTTACCCCAAGCCCCTACTCTCGCCAGGCCTGCATGGAAAATATCTCTATAGCTGGAAAAAATTCCAAGCTACGCTTCGAAATAAAAAAACTTTTCCCAGAATAAATTTTAAATATATTTGCTGTTAATATGTTTGCAAATTGATTTGAACCTTCAAGCATCTTGTATATCATATAAATAGGAGAAACGACTTGATGTTTCTAATGTTTCTATGAGCAAATATTCTGTCATCCACCCTGCCAGTGGGTCCATACTCTAAACTCCTGATTTTTCTCTCAAGTTTAGCTTTTTAAATACATCATATATATTTATCTCTGTAGGTCTAAGAATTGGGAAAGGAGAGGGTTTCGCTGACTTGGAGTTTGCGATCATGTCCGCGGCCGGCGCAGTCAATGACGATACGGTGGTCGTCACGACGGTCCACGACTGCCAGGTGACCGAGATTCCCGAGAGTCTCATCCAACCCCACGACCTGACGGTGGATTACATTTTGACTCCGACCAGAGTGATCAAGTGCTCTGGGGACATCAGGCAGCGTCCAAAGGGCATCATCTGGAGCATGCTGACCGAGGAGAAGTTTCGGTCTATTCCGATCCTGAAGGAGCTCAGAGAGAAGGACAAGGAAGCTGGGATAGACACCCAGCTGAAGCCATCCGAGGAGTCGGACACCCCGAGAAAGAACAGAAGACAGAGGAACCGAGATGGCAACAGAGAAAACAGACCGAGGAGACAGCGGATCACCAGGGCCGCAAGGAGGGACGGGGATGACGAGGAGGAACCAGAAGAACATGAGGAGGAGGAGATGGAGAAGAAGAAAGATGAAAACAGACGTTCCCGTAACTCCAAGCGAAGAGGTCCTCCAGAGTGCCCACCGGGCTGTCGTATCTTCGTGGGGGGCGTGACACGCAGGACGAGAGTCTCCGAGTTCAAGATGGCGATCAGAGCCAAGGGAGTCTACCCGCGGAGAGTCATCTGGAGAGGAGCGCGGGGTTTCTGCTTCTTGGAATTCGACGTGCCCGACAAGATCGCCGAAGACGTGGAGCTGCTGGGAGAGATCATCTTCAACAATGTGAAGCTGAGACCGCAGGTCGCCATCGACAGAGGGTTAGAGGGTGACAGAGAGGGCAACAGAGGGTTAGAGGGCGACAGAGAGGGGGACAGAGGGTTGAAGGGCGACAGAGGGTTGGAGGGGGACGGAGGGAAAGCAAACGGGGAAGTGAGTGGGGAATTCTCAGAAGACCAGAAAGAGGAACAGAAAGTGATAAGTAGTGAAGACTAGTATCACATTGTAGGCAGAGAGTGTATGGTTTCCTACGGATGAAAGCAATATGAAATACTTAACAAAAAAAAAAAGAGAGATCTGTCTAAAGAAGCTTAACATAGAAATTTAGAGTTGAAATTACATATAGAACCAAGAGTCTTTTCATGGGCATCGAAACATTGTAGATTATTTCTATTAGCAAAACTGTTCTTTTTTTTTTTTTCTTTTTCTTTTTATAGTTTTCACGAAAAAAATTCAAGTCTACCAATGTTCTTGCCAATATGGAGCATTTTTTTCCATGCTTTATTTTGGTGGTGGGGGAGAAGAAATGTAACCTTTGACCTTGTTTTCAGAAGCATCTGTCATAATGTTGGAAACCAATAATCGTTCAGCATTCTGACATTTGCCTTCTGAAACATGGTAAAGGCTTGGTTTTCTAGTTTATTTTTGTTTACCCTGTCCAATGGAACAAGAACCTTGTAATGAATAATACAAGTGAAAGACTAATTTTTTTTTCTTTGATCTAAATTATTTATAATTTATTTCCCTCTTTTACATTTGCTTTCTCTCCAGTCGAAAGCAGTGGCCTTTGTAGTAGAAAAGTGATATACCTGATAACAAAGACACACTGATTATTAATTGATGGGAACATGATTTTCAAGTTTTTTTTGCTTTGCGGTTTGTGATACATATGGAAGAGATGACCATCAGCCTGCAACTTTCAAGGGATGTATCTCTGGTTTGGAGGTGATAGCAACGGCTTTTATGTTCCCCTTGGCAACTAGACCGATGTACAATAATTGAATATGTCACCAACATATTTCACAAGCCACTGTCGTGTAAAATGTGTTGAAATAATTTGTCGGGTTTCTCGTCATGGTTCGCATTTGTGAATCTTGTTCCTTTGACTGTTACAGCCTTGGCTTCAGTTTTAATTCCATTTGGGTTTTTTTCTGCAGTAGCAAAAGTTGTGGTCCGGGATGGGATGAAAGAGAATGGGAGGTGTTCAGTGGAATCACACACTTGCAAATATGACAGTTCTTTGAGAAGAATAGAAAGTCATTTATTAGCGTTGCTGCAGTTTAATTTAATGAGGGAAATTACCTTGCAAGTTATACCCAATTTGATCTTTGAGAAGAAGTACTAAATAATTCATACATATTCTCTTAATTTCTGACAGGTTTGGGCAGTGTTTTGGTTTAAAGTTTGTATTTAATATTTGTTTTATTGTTTTTGTTTTCCTTGTGGTTGTTCATTTTTTTTTCTTTTGCTTTTCTTTTCTTTTTTTATTACTCAATTTGCTGACCAGACCATTCTGTGTTTCTTTTACTGCACATCAAACTTAAAAAAAACTTCAAACTTAATTGCAAATTTTTCTTATTCTTTTTTTTGGAACCCCCCAATGTCAATCCCCACCATGTGAGTACACACCTCTAGGGCTTTCTGCCTATCTCTGTAGCTGTTAAGCAATCGTAAAACACTATACCAGTTATTCCAATATCAATTAATTATCCATGGCACTCTGACTCTTTGTCACAAAGTTAAAAGCGTTTCAATTTAAATTGATTCCGAAAATCTGTACTGATAATCTCGACCATAGCAATTTACAGTGGGCATGAATTCAGTCTTAATAATTCCTCCTTGCAAATTCACATTCGTTTCAATTTCAACCTGATACTCATCTGATGTTTTACTCTATTGATGTGTTGGGCATTATGTTTGTCTCATAATAATATTCTTATTTTTGATTATTCTTATTTATTTTTTTTTACAAAAGAGGACACATTTTGTTATGAACATTATATGCAGTATCAAGGTGCGTTCGTTTGCCTGGGTGAAGACAGTAGTGTGACAGTGCTACAAAACTTTCTTTATCTCAGGTTATGAATATGTATGAGGTTAAAACCAGATCATATGAGAAATATTTTTGACACCCCCTGCACTGCCGAGTGAGTTGTGAGTGAGGGGGGCACTGGGTGGTACTCTATGCAACAATACACTGACCTCAATAATTCTCTGTTGTGTGCGATGCACACGTTCAGGGGTTTTCAGCCCTTGCTGGTATAATTAATGGTGCATGTCATGTGTGGGGTGATGTGTTGATGTCATCTACAGATCCGATGAAGCCATGGTTAGTACAAAGTAGTGTATGGGATTGCAATAACGTGCATGTATACCATGATGTTGAAAATGACATGCTTGTGTGGGAACATGCTTATTATGTCACATATTTAGTAATTGCTTCTTTTTTTTTGACCAACGAGTATAATGACACATCTTTTGACACTGGAACCCACACAACCGTCATTTGCAGCAATGTTTTTGTGCGGTTTCATAGTAACATCCATGGTTTTGTACCAGCAAGTGTTATGATAAATCTCTTATCACTGGCAGCTGCATAACCATGGTTCCCATTTATTTGTTGTGTGGTTTTCATATTACCATCCGTGGTTCTTGCCGGGTAGGGTATGAACAATGGAACCAGCACAACCATAGTTTTTTGGTTAAATTTACTGTGTGCTTTCATCTAATTGACACCAACAGTTCTTAGTGGCTAGTGATATGACACTGCGGAACCCTTGCAACCATGGTTTATAGTAACTGGTAGTGTGGTTTCATCGTAGTGTCTAACCCTTGAACCATGGTTTATAGTAACTGGTAGTCTGGTTTCATCGTAATGTCTAACCCATGCAACCATGGTTTATTAGTAACTGGTAGTATGGTTTCATCGTAGTGTCTAACCCTTGCAACCATGGTTTATAGTAACTGGTAGTGTGGTTTCATCGTAGTGTCTTACCCTTGCAACCATGGTTTATAGTAACTGGTAGTGTGGTTTCATCGTAGTGTCCATTTTGTCAGTTGAGTGACAGATGTTTATCCGGAATCTCGTGTGACAACTGTCCTGTACACTTTTGATCGTTATATATGGAACCGTTGATGGTCTTCTAAGGTCCATGTGACTTTCTTGAACTATAACTGTAGTTAAAGGTTAATGTTTTCCTTTAGAAGCAGGAATCATCAAGGAAGACATTTAATTGCATTGGTATAACATTGGTAGACATTTCGCACTTAGAAGTGGAAGAAGATTCAGCCAGTATTTTTAACTATATTTGTGTAGGACTGGTGATAGAAAGAAATGACAGAGCAATTGATTATTTATCATTTATTCCGTCAGAAATATGACCCAAGAGATGAAATGAAAAACATACGTTTGTTGTTAACTTAGAAGGACACTTAGAAGGGGGAGAGGGCGGGGTGGGGGGGGGGGGGGGACAGATATGCATACATTCTCTTCTGTTGGGGATGTGGACGTTGTCGACAACCAATTTGTTTTAGCTTTTCTTCTTTGTTCTAACTGGTAAAGAGGATAAGAATTTTGTCAAGTATGTTTGGTTCTCTTTCAGCACAGGGTCGTATAATTTATATGCAATACACTATGGGAAACAGAAGAAAAAAATATGTATTTACCTATAGACTCTCATTTAAATTTGTTTGATATATTTTATAATTCAGAAAAGTTGCACTATTTTAAATGTTGCATGCATCTAATTAACTTCTGTGGATGTTGGAAGAGCGTGATTCCTTTGAGCCAGTGCGCAGGCGCTGGAAAAGGTTTTTTTTCATATTGTACTGATAAAAGGAAAGATGGAATATCTAAATACACAAAACCCTAACTAGTTCATGAATATTCAAACAAATTAGCATACAGCCGTTCATCCAGATATATCTTAATTATCAAACCATATCTGGCTGGAATTATTTTTTTTGTTTCTCTTTCAGAAAGAGGAGACAGGAATGTCTTCAGTTTCGCGAAATAAAAGCAATTTAACGAAGTGATGAATATTGACATGTTTTATAAATGGTAGATGAAAACGAGCAAAGTTCATAATTTGACAGTTTTAAAGACCATTTACTTCTGGTCGTTATATTGCTCAGAAAAAGACAAGGCACTGAAAGAAAGATGTGTCCATTTTCGATAATTCGTATTAAAACATGACATGAATTAGTGCCCACTGTGTTTTGAGATGGACCCACAACATCTCATCTCTGTTCAGACAATGTCTCTTTGCAGATTTTTTTTTTGGGGGGGGGGGGGTCATAATTTGTAATAAGTTATTTGTGCCTGTATCTGTGGCGCGCCAAGGTAGACTTTGATCATTCGATTGGAAATCTAAGTTTGTCGGTTATGCAACCTGGGAAACCGGTCGAATATTCCCCTTTATTGGACATTTTACTTTGTCATGGCGTTCCCAAGAATTGTGTTCGAAGCAGTGTTTCATATCGTTGATCTCGGCCACTTAAGTATTCGTTTACAGTATCAATTTCCCTATAATATCCAGGCTATATGTGGCATTAATTGTTCTTTAAAGATAAAGTTACCCAATTCAGCAAACGTCTGTTATGTCGTTTCCATAAAAAATAAAAAAATGATAAAAAAAATAATAAAAAAAAACTAAGATTAATTTTCAACTTGACTTAATTTCATTACTCATCTTTAAAAAGTATCGTTATATATATCCTGATTTATGACATGAAAGAAAGAAATGTTTTATGATATTTATCTTGCTTTTTTATTCCTTTTCTTTCTTTTTAAATCTTACTTAATTTCCTTTCATACTAAGAACCATAAAAAATATTTACAAAAAAAAATATATAAAAAAAAAATAGTAAAAAAAATTAAATAAGCACATAGAAGATTAAATGCAATGTATGGTATTCTGACTACTTCAACTGTTTAACTTTGGTTATTTTGTCGTCAAAAATTTTCGACAAATTAATTTACTTATTAATTGTAGACAAAAGTTTAAAAAAAAAGTATAAATTTCGTTAGAGACTTTCCTTTTTGTGGTTTAATTTATTAAATTTTACTTCACAATTAAAGTATTCGAATATTAATTTTTTTTTTCAGTAGTACTAGGAAATGTTTATTTTAGTCTTATTTTCGGTCATTTTACCATTGGAATATGTTGTAGCGTTGTGCCTTCAAGAATCCCTCGGTGAACTTAATTACATTGTGCTTTACTTCATTAAAAGACAATAAACAACTTTTCAAAAGAACTTCTTGTTGCTTTGTTTCTTTTTTTCTCCAATTCTTCGTGATTAGGAAATACAATTCAGTGTGTTTACTTAATCCCTCGGAAAGAAACTGCATAGAAAAGGCTGCATCTCAGGTTGATGTAATCATTTTACGTGAACATATTTCAGAAATCCAGATCCATCGATACTTCCCGGGGATTTGGCAAACATATTAAATTTCAACCTGACCCTTAACCGTAAACGTTCTTTGACTGTAAATGTTAGCTGTATTGTGCAAGGACTTTGAAGGACTCCTGACACAATTTTAGTCTTCACATGACAGAAAAAGATGGTGGGGGAGGGGGTTGGGGAGGCGAGGAAGCCGGGGAACTCATTTTTTTGCCACATTTCAACGACATTCAATATCATACGCTCTCGCCAAGTTTGAAATACATTGTAAAAATGTAATATGAGCCCAATCATTTAATTGCTATTTCAAACGAGTTTTGTGTTGCACTAGAGGAAATTTATCTACCAATCTGCTTGCAATTTAAGCATGGTATAGAAACGCTTTCTCGACCGCAACGAGTGTGTTTTAATAGTCAACCGCATGTCAAAATAGTTTTTCCCCCCCCCCCTTTTTTTATTATTTTTTTTACCTAAAGCCATCCTTAAATGTTTAGATGTGTTATTTATGATAAGACAAATTCATTGTGTTGAATGGTTGGTAGTGATATAGCAGCACATTTATAATACCAACGTACGTTATATCTATAATATCTAAACAGCAACTTCATCTCTCGCAATTTTTCCTATATAGCTTACGCAGTATTCTGCGTTCACAATCATTATTCCACGTATCAATCACTAAGAGACCACACACGTTGATATGTCATATGCTCTGTATGCAGGGCTGACCAAAGTACATGAACATTGAACCCACCTTGCCTTGAAGAAGTTATATTCAATTATCAAGCTACAGCGTGTTTAATTTGTACAATCATCGTTGATCGATGGTATATACTCCGCTATTGTCAATTAACTCTTGATACAAATTAATATGAACGCGCAAGCATTATGATTAATATCCAACTTGCTCAACCGTCTGTACATAATGTTGTGAGGTAGTCTGCATCATTTCAGTAACATACTTATGACTAAGATAGTGGTAGCTATATATACTTCTTACCGTCTTGTTTTAACAGACATTTTTAAAGTTTTCCTTTAATTTACAGCTCATATATACAAAGACATGAGACGGTTGGGAAATGTTTATTTTGGTATATGGAGTCTCGACTAAGATCATTATTGATTGAGGAAACGGGAAGAAGTTTGAACGGATTATGACTGATGAAGACACTTTCCATGACGACAATTTAAAGTGCTGGTTTCGTCCGGACGAGAACCAAGACAAACGGTCACAACTTCGCGCCGTCCTATACCGTAGTAGAAGTATAGAAGATGCAGCTCGTTAAACCGATGACACATATCTGAGTTTCCATTCTTTGTGTATTAGTCTTTTATTTATTTTTTATCCTTTTTTTTCGTTGTAGACGCTTCCTTATACGATAGAGGACAGGGTGTTTAAAAGTCAACTTAGTCTAATGGTATATGTTAGAAGAGGACCTATATTTAGTAACAGTAACATCTCGATATATAACCATATAACTACAACATGATTAGAGTTTTCAGTAGGCCCTACATCATTAACGCCTACTGGAAGATTTGTGCAGTGCAAGTCACGACACCACATTATATGAAAACGAGTATGAGGATTTGAGTTAACCTCTACCATTATATACGGCAGAGACTAAACAAAAACCATCCCCTATTATTTCGACGTTCTTATACCAATTTTCTATACTCTCTCCGTATATATACTGTTAACAGCGTATCAACTTCTTCTTCTTCTTCCTTGTTATGTTTAGTTTACTTTACTTACTTTAGTCTTTTTTAATGTAGTATTCATGATTATTGTAATTCAAAATAGAATTCTGCTTCTATAATTTCAGAGTGAATCAAATCGAAATTTCTTTGTGATGGTCATTATTTCACCGGAAATCGGACTGGATCTTCATAAGAACCATTGGTACATTACTTTCAATTATATGATCGATGTCACTTTAATTGAACCAAGAAATACATTCATACATGGAATCGTTGTCTTTTACTAATCCATCTGCTTACCATGAAAGCAATGATTCGGTATTTAGTTCCAATCAGGACCGATACTTCACATGGAGTTCTGGTATTGGGGATTCCTTTAGTAACAATAGTATCTGGAACACGCAGTATGGAATGACTGGAGACTGCAGGACAATACAAACGGACCAGGACCATGCCAATGATTGGTCTCAAGGCAAGTTTGAGCCAACTCAACCAGTTGCGAATGACGTAGTGATGACGCAACCACCACGTGATAGTGAACCAGCAGCAGACTACGCGTCGGGTGATAGTAGCGAACCGTTCACCACAACGGTGGGTCAAATAACAAAATATCTTCAATTCCAAACTAAAAAATTAATCTTCGAAGGTATAAGAAATTTATTTATTTTGGGCAGTTCATTTCAAGTTAAACATTCTTAAATTTAAAAGTTAACGTATGGACAGTATTTCAATTAACGTGATTAAACTGCATGGAAAATGTAAAGCAGACTATTGTGAACTAGTTATCATCGTAGTCAACACTCAATTGCAATCTTTGAATG
>KN884738.1:4833-16195 GCA_000934455.1 Apostichopus parvimensis
TTTTTTTTTTTTGTCGAGAAAGTTACCATTAACCTGTTTGTTTACTTGGTCATGTATATATATATCAATTGGGCTATCTCATAGGCGTTATACATACTGTCCTATATTCTTACACAACATATATTAGTTTAGAAAGTACAACAAAAGAAAGGGATAAAACAAGGAACTCGTATCTGCTCCTACTTTTCACTAGAAACAAACAAAATGATTAACAGTTGAGCTGACATATACAACCATTAAATATATAGTTACAGTACACTTTTTACAAAGTTACATTCATATTTAGAGACTTGACTTTTATGAATATTCATGAGGCAAAATCGCTGTCATAATTCAAATTGGGCATTTCATTCGGAAAACTCCTCGAGATGAGAGGTTTGTTGGAATATTACTTTATGCAATTGTTGTAAGATGGACTGAAAAATGTACTCCATACTGTTGAGCTGTTGTAAAATGCTTCGACATTTCCGTCTTTCCATTTTCTGTGATATTGTATAATGTTTAGTTGTAACTGTACACGAATTAAAATTAAACTTTTGCCCAACCATCTTGTGTGCATCAGAGAAAATTAAATATGAAGGATCTCGCATTAGTCTGGACGAGTAGCTACTGGAAGTACCAATGTGTTTTCCCTCATATTTGTAGGAGGGGAAAGGGAGGGGCTTTTATTAACTACGAACTTTGCGAAAGATTAAATGACCTTGCTGTATATTTTAAATTCTCTAAAATGTTAGCCACCACAGACAACGTAACCGCAAGAATTCAATATGAAAGAAACACAATTCCACATATTCCTAAATTCTCTAGAATGTTAGCTACCACAGACAACGTAACCTAAATTCTCTAAAATGTTAGCCACCACAGACAACGTAACCTAAATTTTCCAGAATGTTAGCCACCACAGACAACGTAACCGCAAGAATTCATTATGTTGACAACTTACGCTTTCAGCACGGTCAAGTAAGGGTCTATTTGTATTTTCTTCATGGAAGTCCACTTTAAATATATATTTGCGTTAAAGTTTATTTTAGTGCTCGTATACATTATTTCGTCTAGATAGTCCAGACTCTGGATAAGAAAGATACATATAATCAATGTTTTTTGCTGACGTATATACGTCATGTATGGCGATTTGATATATATCAAATCGCCGTACGTTTCCAACAAAGCATATAACATGAATGCTCTTTTCTTGGTTGCGTTTTCCCCTCCCCCCCCCCCCTTCTTTTTCGGTTTATATACTTCTCGTTAAATAACCGAAGATAAGATCAACAGACGAGAATCACAAAGGGTATATGGCTACACTTCTAGTTGTTCAACCCGTTAACAATTATAATTGACGTATAGATCTTGTCTCGAAAGGAAAACATTTGGTCAAGCCCCTTCTGACCACGCATGGCGCCGACATTTAGATATATACTGTACAGACTTCATGTGACATGGTTAGTTCGACTGAGAGGCTTGTTGTATAGGTTACAAACGAATGATTACACCCCTAGTATAATAAGCCTCGCCACTGACCGTTCTCTGCAGTACAATATATCTGCAGCTCTTGTCTTTTTTTCTTGCCTTCTCAGCTCAAGGGGACAGTTTAAACGTTGAATTGGTTTTAAGTCTAATTACCGTCCTCTCTTTTACTTCTCTTAAGGTAACTCGAATGCCGTATTTTATTTAAATAACAAAGTTTAATGATTGCCGTAAGGGATGTCCACAGCGGTAGATTTAGTGAATTGCCGACGTTAAGAGCATTCCTGTCAGTTAACCTAAAGGTGCAGAAAAGTCGCCCTTTTTTCCTCTTCTTTTTTTTTGATACTTTTCTGGGGAAAAGCAGAGAAGAATATACGACGTCTACAACAACGAATAGGAGGGGGGGGGGGGGGGAATAGAAGGGGTGAAAAACAAGAAAAAGGCGATATCGAACCTTGGAATTATAAAACAAACAAACATGTAGCAAGGACGTCTTGAAGTTTGAGAATGACTTGTGTAATGTGTTCATTTGAGGCTCATTGATATGCAAGAGATAATTAATGTCTAGAAATCCGTTGTGGTAAAAACTGTAACACGATATCATACGAGGACCAATGGCTGTGGAGTGTACACCCCCCAACCCACACCTCCCCTCTTTTCAAACACACACAACTTAAAAGTCTATAATAATAGAACAACTCTGCGTGTGTACCTCACTAAAGACATTATTTATAGCCAAGTAAGATTCACGATCACCATATCACGTCTAGTTTTTCTTTCCTTTCTATATTTGCCCTGGAAATAGTACATGAGTAAATCAATGGAATATGCGAATAGACAATTTAACTTACATTAATAATTATTAAAGCACATGGATAAAAAATTTAGTACATGGATAATCAAATCAATACACTATAGTAATCAATTAAGTACATGAGTAATCAAAGTAATACTTGCTTAATCAATGTAGAACTACATGAGTAATTAATAGCACATGTCGGAAAATTGAAGCATTCTTGAGGAAAGTTTCTAAAACATTGTGATTTACTGAATGAAATGATCTGAAACACCGAACGTGGTTTTAATACATCTTATTGATTTTCATGAATTTCTTATTATAGTTTCCTGTCTCATTATTATTTTCCCCCGAAAGGCCGAAGTTCTACATTGGCTTTATTCTGCCTTGATTTCCCTCTCCTACCCAGAAAAGAAATGGTTTGTTAGAGATCGTCGCCACCAACTAAGGGTTGGGTCATTAAGAGCATATATGAAATGTAATCATTAAATCATTGGATCAAATTCCGCTTCAGCCAAAAATGTAATTTTATCTTAATCTTTTTTTTCTTTCTTATCCTCATTTCAAATTTGTTGATAACTTTCGTTTGCTTGGTTACGTTTTTTTAGTAGAAAAAGGTTTCCCTCCAGCTGTTACATCATCTACTGAAGTAGAAGATATTCAAACTTCAGAATTCTATGTTGATTATTACTTAAATATACTTTACCCCCGAAATCGCGGTAAATGTTTCCTTTTAAGTAAAATAGACTTAAGGTACCGCCATAATGTTCAGCCAAGCGCACTGAGCTGCTGATATACTGCTTATTTCATGCATGCCGTTAGCGAGGCAAAACTTTGGAATTGCAATGACCGTTTTTTCTTTTTCTTTCCTGTTTTTTCATTTTCACCTTTTTTTAACATTAGCTTATTATAATTGAGAAAGCAGGTATACCCTTAGGAATAAAGTTCTAGATTATTGTTGCAAAGGAAAATACAGAAAATAGCTAAATTTTGGGTTCTCAGCAGTGGGTACAAATTTAATGTACCATTTATTTTTATCGTTTCTTTTTTTTTTTTTGTCGAGAAAGTTACCATTAACCTGTTTGTTTACTTGGTCATGTAACCAGACGTTAAAATAAAAGAAAGCGTTGAACTGGAGCAAGCAACCAGATCTCTGGGTTAACCCTCCAGCCAAAGTTGATAATGTTATCTATTACCTAAGAAACACATTACGATCTATTCGTTGAAAGGATCCTGTGGCACTAAAAATAGCAATTTAGCGTTGGAGTTGCCAAAATCTGACGGTAACCTTGTTGAACCAAAACTTATCCTGGAAAGAGGTAAGCTCAATAATTTTATTATTATCGAAATAATTGTTCTATATCAAGAAAAGGGCGACATATTTATCGCCAGTTTGGAACACCCATTCAAATTTAATGAAAGTATTATTATATATGTTTCAGACATTTGTGTTGTGTCTGATGAATTGACCTAATATTAGTCTCTTTAATTAATGAACCTCAGCTGTTAAAAGGGTCTTTTCTCAAAATAAAACAAAACCGATAGAGCTATAGGACTATACCCTATAGAAATACAAGCTAGACTGATAACATACAGTGTTTTCAATGTTTTCAATGTTGTGACTACAGTTATAGTTTAAAAACGCGGAGTGTTTAGGTGATTGGTATCAAAGATCTCTTAGAAGATGTGTGAATAGTACAAAGTGTTATCTATACTCAGAATAAAGCAAAATTACAACCAAACGTTTGAAATGTTTGGACACTGTTGGAATGCAGATGCGTGCAACCAAATTTATTTCTGTATGTTTTGTTCATTCTTTTATAACATTCGTATCCATATTGACAAGCCATTGAATATTCAAATATAGGATAACTTTCATTTTTAAATAAGTGAATTAACACGTTAAGCAGTCACGATAAAAGAATTAACTCGTTAAACCGCAAAATTGAACCCGGTTCGCCATCGCCATCGGAGGTGTGGGGTTGAGATCGTAGTTTTTGGACCTTTTGTTGTACTGCCTTGATTTTCCAGGGGGAGGGAGAGCCCAGTTAGGATACCCACCGCCCCCCCCCCCACCCCAACTACCTGGAAACCCATGATGTTGAATCAAAGCAAAGAAACATGCTTCCACTCAATTACCTGTATCTGGTTGTGCATTTTACCAAAAGATTTTGACAAAATTTCAACGCAGCTTAAAAAGATAACCGATATAGCCTATAAAGCACATAATTCATGTTGATTATGTTAGTTTAGATTAGTATAGAGAACCAAGGATCAGGAAGCCTTACAGTAGCTTTTTGGAGACCATGTAAACACCGTTGTACCTGTATAACACTTCGACCTGTGAATGTTTGAGAATTGACCCAGTATAATAAACATATGATATTCATGAATGAAAGTAGCTGGACTTAAGTAGTCTAGACATTAGTCTATTAGGTCAGTTCGTCAGATGCAACATAATCCTGAGGGATACTCTGGCATGAGAGGTGTATGGCCTCCGATTACTCTGTTGAAAATGTACGACAAAGTTGTCCACGACACGTCATGATATCATCTAAGAGCGCTCTGCTGTTAATATGAAGTTTAAACGTACACATATTTCTCTTGGTTGTATGCATTAGTACTAACGATAGATAAACATCAGTAACTATTAATAAAATGCACCTTGTCAAGTTTCACAAGCGACGATGACTACGACGACGACAAAAATTTCGAATTTTAATAATTGAAAATGCTAATGAATTCGATGTCGGATGATCCCTTGTTGAACGACTCTCAAAATAATAGCAAAATATTTTACAAAAGTAAGCCTTTTTTTACATTATTATTATTAAATATTTTTTGTCACGTTTTACATTTTTCATAGTAATGGGACCGCTTTGCCCTTTCGTTTTTTGTAGTTTTCATAAACTGTCTTCACTTTACATACAGCTGACTGTCTGCCGACTGCGTAACACGATACGATCTTAAAGGGCTTTACCAACGTAGAGCTATATAATGAAATGATAATGGGATTAAATTAAAACAAAAGTTCTGAAATATGAGTCAGGAACATACTCTATGGCATCCTGGTAAAAGTTTCATTCATTCATACTTAGTAAAGATTCCTAAATCCTATTGGTCCATTCAGGTCAGCTGACCGTGGTTAATCCTGTGAGTAACGCACGGTAAAATTACGGGGCATCATTTTAATAAATCTTTGGTTATATGTAACCAAAAATGTTTTGTTTTATGATTTTTCCCCCACACGAATGGTAGTGTATGAATGAACGGGGTTAATCAACGGTCTAGCGTGCGTTACTCACAGGATTAATGCACGATCGGGGGATAATGCAAGCGATGCACGAGGGCGGAGCCCGAGTGCATCCAGCGATAGCATTATCCCCCGATCGTGCATTAATCCTGTGAGTAACGCACGCTCGACCGTTGATTAACCCCTTATTCAATTCCTAAAATATATTTAACATTTTTATATTTAAAAGTTTACACTTTTATCCCCCGAATTTTTCATGTATCTCCATTTGAATACACTACTTGGGATTAATTGGGATAACAAAGGTGGAACTCTATCTTATCACAGTACAAAACATTTAGGTGCAAAATCATACTATATGACGTCACACCTGTTTGCTACAAGTTCACATATGGTATACAAACAGTGACGATATCCGCTATCAATGTCGTGTGGATATGTGAATTTGTAGAAACAAAAATTTCATCAGGATGCATAGAAAATCTGTGTTACTCCTTTTATCAGTCAAGAAGAATTTTTACTTTGTCAAGAATAATGTTTACAATGGAATAGCCCTTTAAAGCTACATATTGTGTTTGCCTGATGTGACCTTGTGATGTGATGTCCGCGATATGTTGTATTGGCAGATAACTGTCAACCCATCAATTTAAAGAATGTGGTTACAATTCTTTAGCTGTTTCTCTCCACCGAGTTTTGAGCCGTCCAAAGCAGAACACTTTCTGGTCTACCACGTATTTTAATGTAATGCTCTCACCCCTGTATGTAATGTGCGGGGGGGGGGGAGGGGCTATATTTTGTCTTCTATCGACGACTCTTGCAAATGTTGAACTGAAATGAACTGAACTGAACTGAAATGTTGGATTGATGTGACTCAGTGTGAGGTACCATCGAGTGACATAATAACATGAGGTGGACTTAACCATTTTTGAGGTGGGGATCAAAATGTAAATGTGTGTAAGTGTTTGTGTCCTAAAACCGTTAGGCCGATTGACTCCAAGTTGTAGGCTGTGTTCATGGGCATAAGATGTAGTACCTCCGTCACTGGTGACGTCATATAGAGTCAAAGACCAGAGGTCAAATAACGCAAAAATCCTTCTGATCATTTTGTTTATGCGTGCACGAAAATAACAAAATGGCCGAAACCATCAAACCCATGTAGGATATCAGACTACAGATTTGCAGCGCAGTAAATAATGTAAAACGCCAAATGTTTCCTGATAAAAAGAAGTCAAAGGTCAAATTTAGGTAAAATTTTTCAAGGACGCAATTATCAAAAAAAGTGTGGGTAACTTTCTTAGTTATATAAAGTACATTCCTACTGATGTAGTTGATTGCTTAAAGAAATATTTAAATCTAATTAAAAAAAATGTTCTTTTGACTTATTTTTCACATGCCATACGACAAAATAGCTGACACTGTCATAGCCAGAAGGAAGTAATGACTGTTTGCATGAATTATTTAAATGAATGTTTGGAACGTATTAACATAAAAATGTTACAGGTAATGGGTTCAGTGAAAAAATAAAAGGCTCATGTACTTCAAACGTGGTTAGTCAGAGTGTACCCATAGTGTTCATATACCCAAATTTGGGGATAAGATCTGTAACTCAATGAATTACCTGCTAGTTTCATTTACAAGATTGAGAAATCTATACCTAATCCCATCGTCCTTTGTTAGATGTTATATTAGATCTGAATAACTGAGTAATTTGTGCTCAGAACAGACTGACACTACGAGCACAACACGATGAGTACACGAGTACAAGTAAAATTCCATTTGTTGTGAGTGCGAGTACAAATCGACTAGGGCGACGGTACGAGTACAGGCGACTATGCTGGAATGCGAGCATGAGTACACACTCACTATAAGTCTGGTTCAGATGCACCTGGTTCGGGTACCCTGCAAGAGTACTCAATCTTGCATTGCTAAGCATTTCCAACATGTCTCGAGTACGAGTACAAATCGACGAGGATGAGTTCGGGTACAAGTGACTATGCTGGAATGCTCTCATGAGTACACATTCATTATAAGTCTGGTTTAGATGCACCTGGTTCGGGTATCCCAGGAGTACTAGATCTCGCATTGCTAAACATTTCCAACATGTCATGAGTACAAACCGACCAGGATGAGTACGTGTGCAGGTGACCTTGCTGGAATGCGAACATGAGTACACAATCATTACGGTACATATCTGGTTCAGATGCACCTAGTTCGGGTACCCCAGGAGTACTAAATCTTGCATTGCCAAACATTTCCAACATGTCTCGAGTACAAATCGACAAGGGCGAGTACGTGTACAGGTGACCTTGCTGGAATGCGAGCATGAGTACACAATCATTACGGTACATATCTGGTTCAGATGCACCTAGTTCGGGTACCCCAGGAGTACTAAATCTTGCATTGCCAAACATTTCCAACATGTCTCGAGTACAAATCGACGAGGGCGAGTACGGGTACAGGTGACTATGCTGATATGCAAGCATGAGTACACACTCACAACATGTCATGTTATGGTACACTTGTGTTCCGTCAATGATACAGCAAATCAACGCAAAACACAGCAACCAAAAGAGTTTAAATATGTCACTAACAAGTTTTATTCTTTATCTTTCTTTCGATAGATTTCACAAAATATGACCCAACAGCTCTCCGAGTGTAACATTACTCTGGCTGTCAAGGACAGTTTCGAAAGTGGCACACCTAAGTCAGCAATCGACTTGTTGAAGGTAAAATCATCCAGTATTGTTCATATATATATTAGTATTATTGTTATTGTTATTATTATTGTTATTATTATTGTTATTGATATTGTTATTGTTATTATAATTACTAAAATTGTTATTATTATTGTTATTATTATTATTATTAAGATCGATAAAGTTAGAGATATAACGGTTAAAAGCAAGATCAAACATAATCGGTGTGAAAACAACGTGGGGTTTTATTGACTGAAAAAAAAGGGGGGAAAAAGAGTTCGAAAATAGTATTTGTCAGGGGTGGGTAGTAATTTATATTTATAACAACAACAAACATTATATAATAATAATAATACCATTTAGTATACTATATTTCTGTTTCACGCTTGTTTATTTGTTGCTGTTTTTTGTGTACGTTTTTAAAAATATTTCATGTTGCATCATCAAAAAATAATTCTTAAATGAAATCCATTTTTTTTGTGGTCATTCGCAGGAAAGGGATGCTCGAATCATTATTGGTAATTTTTACGAATACGATGCTGTTTCGGTTTTCTGTGAGGTAAGTTTCCCTTTAAGATTCCCTTCTCATATTGATATCAAAATTTGCAACGAAGTTTTCCCTTTTTTTTTATTCTGTTTTGATGAGTTTTTTCATATCTGTTTCTGAGGTGTTTTGTTTTTATCGCAGGCATCTCTATTTATGAAGGTAACAGTGCCCGTTGGCGGATCCAGGGTTTCTAGGAAGAGGGGGGGGGGGCCGGGAGACAACACCGATTTTCGTGGATACTATAAACTCAATGTTCCTCAATGGAAGTCAAATTATATTTGCGACACACTTTCATTTTATTATGTTGACAAAATTATTTTCCAGAAAAGGGTGGGAGGGAAGGGGGGGGGGGGGTCAGAGCCCCGACCTTCCATCTACATCCTACCCCTGTTGATGGTTGCCTTTGACTCTCCTTTCAAGCAGCGAACCGTCACTGGAAATTACTAAGGAAAGAAAAGAGTAATAGATAAATGATGAGGGGAAAACCCCTCCAAAACGAGCGGGAAAATAGAAGAGAACAGAATCAAAATTTGATAAATTCTGACGTCATCAAACATCAAAGCAGACGATAACAAGATACAACTGGTTTAAGCAACACTCTTCTTTGTCTCTTAGTCTTTTATTGTTGTTGTTATTGTTGTTTTCTTTTCAGGCTTTCAAAGTGGACCTTTACGGCCCTGGTATCGTCTGGCTTCTCTACGGACATTTTGAACCCAATTGGTGGAATCCAATCAATTTAGGCATTTTCAACTGTACCACTGAAGACATGCTAAAGGCGATTGACGGACACTTCACGATCAAATTTGACGTTATCGGTGAACAAAACTTAAAGACCATAGGAGGCATTGTGAGTATTGTGTAAGGCTAGGTTTTACAGTAACCTTATTGATTATCATCATCGGTGTAAACCAATTCCATTCTAGTACCTTTCGGACCCTTCTTCCAGCTCCTTCTACCAGTATACAAATACCTTCGTTTGCTCTTTCCAAAAACCTCTTAAAAGATCATTCGCTTCATGTATTGCGTCAGTAGTTTGTTCCAAAGCCACCAGAGAAATTCCCTAACACCCTTTCCCTGCCCTCCACCCTTTAAATACATCGTTCACACCACTGCTTCAGGAGCGACGCCACAAGGAATGAAGGAAGTTAGGTAGGCCAACATTGCCGAGGGAACGATTCCTTTACCTTTATGGTTTGTTCTTAGTACATCCATAACAATTCAAATGTTGAGAATAGAGGGTGATGAATAGTTACTCTATAGTTTAGTAGATTATGAAGGTACACCCGCTCCCCACCCCTCACCTTCTACAACGTATTCTTTGCTTAAACAACTCTTGCTTGTGGTGGCTCGCCATTCTTGTTAGAATTAATTGTATTGTAAATTTCAATTTCTCCTTTGTAAGGTGAAGGGGTAGATTGCAACACCTTGCAACAGAAACATGCATTGGCAGAGGTATCATGTAAAGTATAGCTCCCACTTCCCCCCCCCCCCGAACACACCCAACCGTCCCACCCCCATACCCTCAGGCTGACACTGAATATCAGTGACCTTATGCAGGTGAAATGGAAATAAATAGTTTTCAATTTCAATTAGTTTTCAATTTTAATTTATCAACACCCACAATTGAAGAGGAATTATGTATATAGTAACATGTGAGTTCATGACCACCATTTTACTAGAATGCATCCCAGCAACTAAGTTATCACTCATCACCTTATAACAACACTAATAGCAACACTCTCTAGACTTTTATGTATCCATGATCCGGATATGCTGTCTCCAATTAAACTCTGTTTCTTATTTTAAGGATTGAGAGGGGCAGATCGAGGGGTTACAAAAAGAATCTTTAAAGTGACATATATAGGGGATACCCGGGGGGCTCCCTATCGTCCAAAACCTGTCTTAACATAAGTAATCGTTGTCAATAGGTATATATGTTTAAACGGGTTTAACTCCGTACGCAGAATGTTTTTTAAGTTAATGATTTTTTAACTTACAATTATTTCCTTATTTCAATCACACAGACACCAGATGACTACAGTGACTATATACAGAATTTGACCGGAGTGGACCTGCGAGTAACAACGAAGCCAGCACCTTACGCCTACGACGCCGTGTGGGCCGGAGCCCTGGCTATCAATTCGTCATATTCTCAGCTTGGTAGAGAGGGTCTGCTGAACTTTTCCAATCCAACATTCTACCAGTCTGACGTCCTCATGTCTAATTTAAATTCCACTCAGTTCGACGGAGTTTCGGTAAGAATTTTTTTGATCTTATAATTAATAATTTAAAGACGAAATGATGTAAAAAAAAGGGCAACAATAAGCAAATACTAAACAAAAACATTAAACATTCCATTATTAATTAATTAATTTCTATATACTACATTTTTCTATGCTTACGTGCTTCATTGCGCTTGAAAACAAACTATTACATATTTCATATTTGTATTCATTCAGTACGATTTGTTTTACGTCTTCCTTCCCTCTCTTTATATCATTTTTTATTTCCATTTCCTCTCTCCACCTCTCTCTCTCTCTCTCTCTTAATATGATATCATAATCTTTTATTAAATATTCAGAAATCTCTCTAATCACTCCATC
>KN884738.1:81107-115252 GCA_000934455.1 Apostichopus parvimensis
GGGCGGTAGCTTTATGTCCGGGCGCTAGCCAGCCTTTTCAAATTTTGTCCGGGCGGCGCGCCCGGACAAAACCGGTAGTGGAGAACACTGTTACTATATAGGTACTCAGTTTTGTTGGCTTCGTCTATTGTTTGCATTCTTTTTTACAGTTTTGTAAATTGTTGCCACCTAAAATGAACTTTGTTGATATAATCATTTTCTGTTTCTATGTAGATTGAAAACGTTCGGTTGCTTAATAAATTCAACAGCAAGAAACCATCGATAGGAACACTGTACCTGACTGCAACTCATCTGATCTTTTCAGACCCAGCAGGGAAGAGAGAGCCATGGGTAACATAAATTAACATAAAGTTTATAAAGATTGCAGAGATTCTTTACATCCCTGGTATTCAAAATAGTGGTTGCGACTATTTGTAAGATTACTTTGGATATTTTGGAGGGTAGCTCAAAGAATCAGAAGAGAAAAAAGTAGTGAAGTTTGTGGAGAAAAAATGAAAAATCATGTACATGAACTGCCTCAAAAGTTGCAAAATATAACACCATCTTGCAATTTAGCACCCTTAATGATGTTACAAAAAATTGTCAAAAGGGAGGCGGGGGTACCTCCTCCTCCCTGTAGCCCCCTTCCCCAGGCCAGAACATTGGCTGCTGGAGGGTCACCAAGGACGATCAAGGGGATATTTGCAGTCACCAAGCAAAAATGTTTGAATACCAGGGCCTTACATTATATTATTAGATAAAGATTGAAACCTTGTCAATGAAAGTTTCATTTGATGCAATGTTATTTCATTTGCATTGTAAGTTAAAGAACCTCTGCATGTTGCTTTAGGCTCTTGTCATTCAATTGTAAAATTTAAAATTTTTTTTACATTCATATCACATTCCTGATTCATCATAACACTGTTGCCTGGGACAGTGAGCTATTTAGAATATGAAAAACATAAATTCAGTTGACATTGATGCTGAGAATTTTTCTGATTTTAACACTAATGGTTCTGTATTTAAGAAAAATTAAAGTCTACAAATTCTGACAAACATACATTCAGTTGCCATGGTCACTGAATAAATTTTAGGTTTCTGTCTTTAAACACTGAAAGTTAAATTGTAAAAGACAAAAGGTAAGTTCACAAGTTCTGAAAATATAAATTCAGTTGCCATGGTTACTGAAGACTTTCTATCTTTGAACATGAGATTGTGTTGCAAACCAGTCAAAGTATTAGTACTCCGTTAATTATGAAAATTTATGAGGTTATCCTGAGGCAACTGGTGCAAGTCAAATTCTGGCTGAAACTTTCTTTGGTCTTCCATAGTTAAGTTATGCTTTCCATTTTCTTCCATGATCTTCCATAAATTAAGATATGTTTTTAATTTGGCATTCTCATATTGATTGGAACTGTACAAAAGCAGCAATTTATAAATAGTAACTAGAGATCATGTCCACGAGACCCTCTACGTATGTACCTCCCTCTTCTCCCCCTCCCCCTCCCCCTCCCCCTTGATATCCTACCTTATTATAGCGTGGTGTTCTGTCTTAGGTTAATTGTAAACGTAACCATAAATTCAGGTATCTATATATCATTATGAAAAGAAATGGAAATTTTTTGTCATTGCCCGCTGAATTGGTCAGAAAGGTTTTTCTTACATTTTACGTTTAAAAACTGGTAAGAGGGAAGTCAAGGTAGCTGTAAATTTCTCAAATCACTTGTCTGTGAATACAGTAGTTTACGAAAGTATTAATACAGGTGACCAAGCAACGTTTCCCTTCCCTACATCCAGAATGAATCTGTCTGCTAAGTATTATTATTTTGATTGATTCACATTATGGCTCAAAATAACTTCTTTTTTTTGCTTCACAGATTTTGCACCAACACATCTCAGCACTCGAAAAGCAACCTCTCACTACGACAGGAGCCCCATTATTGATAAGATGCAAGACATTCCAGACGGTTACCTTTGTTATTCCAAAGGAGAAGGACTGCCAAGAACTATACAAGTCACTTCAAAAGTTATCCAACCCTGGTTCGTAGTCTTGTCTTGTAAATTCAAGTTATTTTAGCACTTATTTGTCCATAAAACAGTTAGATACAGATAGTCACAGATCTACCCCTTGAAATTTTTTTTTTGAGAGGCAAAGTATGCTGTCCTACAGAAGTAATCAATAGAAATAACAGGGGATAATTTAGTTCTCAAATTTTGTATAGCAGTTTAGAAGGCACAGAAGTTTTGGTCTTGTGAAATACTATGGTGCCCGTGAACAAAACCTGCTGTACATCTGTATATTGGTATATAGCAACTTGACCATTATTCATGAATAGCATTATTCATAGCCAAAAAAAGTTATTCAGCACGTATCTTAGAACCAGGAAGTAATAGACAGTCATGGCATTGCTTTCATTTGGTAGAATATGGATTATAATAACACTCCGTTTACGTGCCAATGTGAGAAAGAGAAAGAAGGACATTGGTCAGTGTGCAACAAGGTGAGCATAGGTCTACAACATGCAGGGTAATTGTGCATTTGCCTTGTAGCAAGAGTTGCAGCCATTTCTGGTGAGGATGAGATAAAAGTACAGCAATGAGTAAGGGTGCATAAAGTTGCTGTTTACAGTCAACTTACAAAGAGAGAAAAAAAACTGTTAGCAAACTGTATAAATATCTCTACTGTAAATATCCTGTGTAGGTAATTTATGAATAAGTTAGTGGACCTGACTATTTTATCTTAGCAGGATCTTTGCACTTCAAAGGCAAAGAGGAAAGGGAAGATCCTGTTAGGATAAAGACCTCTTCTATCTTGTACGGTCAACTTATTAATCAAGTAATAAGTATCACACCTGCATCAATGTCTGAGTAGTTAAGACCGATATTTAAGGGCGGCTTTTGTACTGTACTCTTGGGTTTGATTTAATGTTGGTGGAACAGCACACTTGATTTTCCTTGGTGTCACCAATTAAGATAAGGTCTAATATATAACACTCTTTAATATCTGACAAGAATATCAAAGTATTGGAAACCCTCAGAAAGAACTGTGCATAGGAAGCAAAACATAGTAAATTTAACAGCATAGGAAGCAAAACAGTAAATTTAACATGCTAACATATAATTAAAAGACTGATGAAGTTTTATCGAATAGTCTTACCAGGGAATAATTTAGTGTTCAGACTTTGTGTAGCAGTTTTGAAGGCCCTGAATTTGGTCTCTTATAAGATACTGTGCTTCCCATGTACATACAAACACTGCTATACATCTTTCACACTTGTAAACAGTAGCGAGATGAAATACCACTACCAGATGAATTATTCTCTGTCTACAATGGAAGCACCTGGTTGACTTAGTTGGAAAGTGCAAGGTTAGATTTATCACAGTAATAATGCTCTCCTTGCAATTCACACAAATTTTCCATTGGCAATAATACTGTCGAGAATGCCAAGTATGGTTGCACTGTGACTTACAGTAGAGGTATAATTATTGATGTACTACTCAGCACAGGCTGTATCGGTTTGATTGGTTATAAAATGCATTCCGAAAGTCTCTTTCCATACAAACTCCAAAGGCTTCCAGGGAGTTGTATTTTTATATGAAATATATGAAAATCTGACTTGGTCAAACTGTCATTCTGAGCTAGATTGAGAAAAAATTTCAGACTTGTGTTGTTAAAAATGATCCCATAAAGTGAGGATGCTACTTCTAAGTTCTAAAGTTCTGTTAAACTACATATGGCATTGTTAGAATACTTAAATTCACAAAACAAAACACAATTACAAATATCATTAACACATTATCATATAACAGATTTGATTTTATTCTTCCTTCTCCAAATGGATGGAAATTTTATTCCTAAGAACAAAAAGATACTAATGCATTTTGAAAAATTAAACAACGACAAAAAAAATTAAAAGTTAGTCTTTACTTAAGAGTATTTTACTGTACATGAATTGTACAAAACAAATCTTTTTTCTTTTTTTTTAAAGTAAAATGTATTTATACAATCAGCAAGATTACCATAAATAATCGATATAGAAAAGAACAAGTTAACGTGAAAAAAGCAAGTCTAAAGACGCCAAGAAGGCTTTTTGTTTATATACTGTACCTGACTCTCGCATGAAGAGGCTTGGATACTTGTTAAGCATTCAAGACTGGCATTTTGACAGGTTTTGACAGGTTTGAAACATCTCCCGGGAAATTTTAAGCACCTTTTGAGGAATATATTTGAATATTAAATTGGTACATGCAAGCCTCACAAGTCTGTGGAGCTGTATTTTATCTTAAGAGAAAGACTATATATTATGTATTTATTGATATATTATAAATTGTGGATCTGTATGATAGGGCAAGTGAAAGTAAAACATGGTCCTGTAGGCTGTACTGTACGATATATGTACAGTATATATATATATATCGATTGTGTGAAGTTGGAACAACTGAGTTAAAATTATTGTAGCACTGGGGATGTGTTCAACACATGCTCCTGTATGTATGAAGGAGGCAGTGGAGGGGGGGGGGTGGGATTGGGGGCAGTAGGGGTTGCTGGTATGACAGAGGCCAAGTGCAGAACCTACAGTATAAGGCAGTGAAGCTGCACTAAAAACTAACTTATTGGTCCTCTACTGACTCTTTGTATAGTTACTTCAGACTTTATCATTTCTGTATCAGTTCAATTTGAATGACTGTACAGCGATTCATACTGTAGGTACATTAATGGGGAATTGTGTTCATTTTGAACAGAGAGCAGCTGCTATGGAAGTACTCTGTAATATTATTTGCATTATAATGTCCCAACATGGAAGAGGAAGGGCAATCAACAATGTGCAGCTCAATCTCATTAAATCTGTTTGCACACATACTGGAATCACTGATTAACCATCAAAGTATATTTACACAGTCTGTCCATTTTACTATTAATTTGATGTACTGCTCATGAGTTTGATTGAGCACTCTTTTCAGTTTAATAAAATTTGGACAATTGTTTTTTTTGTTTTTTTACTTTCTGTTTTGTATTCATAAGAAAAAATTGGTATATTGTAATAAAAATATTTCACCAATCTTAATAAAACTGCTAGGCACTACTGAAATTGAAAGTATTAAATTATTGCCTGGATTCAGGACAGATGGTTCTAACTGTCAAAAGTTATCATCTCACAATTTTATCACTATCAGGCAAAATGCAATACAAAATGGGCACATTGCTATACAAAATGCAAAGATGTATAGCAGCTTAAATTTTACACAGGAACTACAGTATAGAACATTATAAGAGCAACTCAGCGTCTTCAAAACAGCTACACACAATTTGAACAATAAATCCCTGGCTTATTGTCCTCAAAACTGTAAAATGCTAAAATATATTGCAAGCAATTTTCAGATTTATTTTCTCACGAGATTTTACCGCTTCCTCGATGAGAGGCGGGTTGAATTAGACGATTTATCGTCTCAGTGAGCCGATAAAGTCTTCTGCAGGAGACATTGACGATTGTACCTGATCAATGATAGTTTGTCTAGCATATTTGACAGCAAAATCAAATGGCCTGTAATCGGTCAACACTGATTTGGGGGTCGATTACGACACAACACTGCAGCGATTTAGGGCACAATCAGGCATCCAGGGGGTCTGGGAACCCAACAAAAAATAACTATTGTTGAGAGAAAATTCATCATCTTGTAGGGAATGTAGGCTATATTTTAATTCAAATATGCATATCTTCGGAGAGTCTGAATGCTCGCTTGAGCCGCCGACTATGAACGGTAGGTCGAGGGGAGGGGGTAGGGGTATTGGGACAGTTCAAGATGGTTGAAGGGGGCGGTCGCCTAAAAAAGTTTGAGAACCACTGCTGTAGCCTGTAGACTGTTTCTACTATCCCAGCTGTTATTCAAGAGAGCGACAGGACCGTGCTTCTTTCATAAAAAATCGATTCATCTCTTACATTGCAGAGGACTTGACTGATATGTACGCATTCACTTACAAATCTGCCAGTCTGTCTCCCTCTGTGACTGCAGGATGGGACCAATTTGATCTTCATACGGAGTATGCGAGGATGGGGATTCCCAATGGCTTCTGGAAGGCGTCTGCCGTTAATCGGGATTACGAGGTCAGACTCACTGTATAATGATTAGCATCTCATGATAGTTTCTATGTCTGTACTATGACACCTACAGAAAAAAGGTTTCTATGTTACAGATCAAAAGTTTTCAATTTTGGCAAAAAAACAATTTTCTTGAGATTTTATAGATCCCCATTCCTACTGTATCTTACCTGTCTCCTCTCAGAAAATTCCTCACCATCTAGTTCATGAAATTCTTAATTTTTTAGGATATTTAGGACCTCTCTCATATGACTGTAATGTCAAGGTCATGCCTCCCCCCCTCCCTGTTTTCATTTGTCCAGGTCTGGCATTCTTCAGTCTGCAACCCCCTCTCTTTCTGTGTGTTTCACATCGTTTGTAGAGCAACTGTTTAAAATTTGGTCGTCGATATTTCCAATGGAACTGTACCAAGGATAACTCAAACTAGGATTGCATTTTATCAAAAGTAAGATACCCTCCTAGAATTGTTTGCACTTAATGAAAGTTACTGAGTCTGTAACTATGAGAATTGAATCTAGATCCTAATCATTTTGTGCCCTGAAATAAACAGAAAATGGAATACTTACAAACACCAAAAAAAAAATGACTTTAAAATTACTATTGTGAAATGAAACATGATTAATGAAGCTAGTTGATTTCATTGTTATGAGAAACTTGTAATTGCATATTATTGAAATTTTGCTCTTCTTAAATGAGTAACTAACTAATGCACATAGCTTTTTTTCTTTAAAATACATCAAATTTAGCAATTGCAATAGGAATGTTGGTCACAATTTATGGTAATTAAAATTCAGATTTCATAAATTTGAATGATATATATATATAATTGAAATCGTAGTGAGTTGGAAAATCCAGAACAGTTAAAAAACCTCTAGCCTCCATATAAATATTTTTATATAGATGTATAAACACGCATAAATCATTGTTGCCTGATGATCGCCGCAGTAAAAAAAACTCAATGTGTGCGTGAAACTCTGAGTTGCAACGCAATGGTTTAGCGTGTTTATACATATATCTATATAGCTCTGCACCAGTTGTATTGAGCACTATACTGGTATTACTGAACTTTATATACTGTACTATGTTATATATATATATATATATATATATATACAAAGAGCTGTATGCTCATCTTCCTTATTTTGTATGGCACAGAATGAGCCATGCGATAGCCATGTCAGGGTATAAAAAAGGAGTATTGTTTATTGCTTGACACTAACTTGGCAAGTTAAAAAAGGCAAACTGGTCTTTAAAGGGACTGTATAGTAGAGCATTGATTGAAAGTACCAAAATTGATTGAAGACTCAGTTAATATCACCCTGAATTTTTTTTTTACCACAACCATTTTTACAAAGTTATTAAAACAAATGTCAGCAGATATTCCAAAAATGTCAAAGAATGTGTTCAAATTGTCTTGAATATTAATATTGAAATGTTTTGTCCACTTCTAGCATATCCAGCAGAGTTTGTGTCACTGTATAATTAATTCCCTTTAAAGATTTGTTTCAATCGAAAGTGAACACCAACAACGGTCAGTGTTCAAGGAAGTGTTTCTCTGCAGGATGCCGGGCTTAGAAACATCTCCTCTATTTCCTCTTTGTTCCAGGTATGCCCCACATATCCCAGGATGATCCACGTTCCAGCAGCTTCCCAGTCGTCTGTCTTGTTTGGCAGTGCTAAATTTAGAAGCAGGGGAAGGCTTCCCGTATTATCATACTTGCATCATAACATGGTAAGCCAATGCAAGGAAACCTTGTTCCTAGCTTAAAGTCATAATGCTTTTATGTAGTCTTCCTGCTGGGAAGAATTTACAGTAAATGTACACATGTTTACACAATGCTGTTCAGCACCAAGCCTCATGTGCATTATGATGATTACTGACAATGGGAAGAGAGTTAAAAAGAAAACTGTTAACAAAAGTTGCTTCTCATCTACTGCATCAGGCCTGTATGGTATGATATGCAAGAGTTAGAGAGCCCGCGTGATTGTCGATGCTAGCAGAATCTTCCGCACAGGTTCAGTGAAACGAAAAACAGACTAAGAACACATTAATGGACAAAATGATGGACAGACAAGTTTTAATTGTACAAGTGAGCAATGGATAGAGCAAAATTAGACAAAACAACACAGGAGAGGTAAGATGAAAGGAATAAGAGCGACGAGAGGCTAAAAAACGGAAATATTAATTGTTCTCTGTGTATAAAAGAACTACTTAATGTTCAGAATCAAAATAGCCGGATTGGCACTCTGCCTGTTCCTTGTCGTTTCTGCCTGGATTCAAACCGGCTGATTGTTCTTATTTAGATGTCTGAAAGAGGAAGTTTAGCCTATGAAACTAATCCTTTAAGATATGTAACTTATAAACCAGTAAACTTTATAATCCAGTACATTCCGCAGAGGTTCAGTGAAACGAAAACAGACTAAGATCACATTAATGGACACAAGATGGACAGACAAGTTTTAATTTTACAAATGAGCAATTTATAGAGCAAAAATAGACTCAACAAAGGAGAGGAAAGATGAAAGAAATGAGAGCAATGAGATTCTGAAAATGCTAATTGTTCTATGTGTATAAAAGAACTGCTTAATGTTCAGATATATAATATAGGTTGGGTTTCCTTCAGAGAATTTGCTTCTTCAATGCTGATTGTAATGTTCCTCATGTGGCAAGTTACACTGGGTTGGCACTCTGCCTGTTTCCTGTTATTTCTGCCTGGTTTAAACCGGCCGATTGTTCTTATTTAGATGTCTGAAAGAGGATGTTTAGCCTATGAAACTAATACTTTGGGATATGTAACTTATAAACCAGTAACTTCTTCAAGCATCCCGTAGATGTGCGTTTATTACTCACTCGACGGATTCTGTCGCTGGTATTGTGTTGAAAGTGAAAAGGCCATATGGCTTTTGTCATAGGAATTAATATGGAACTTTTCAATGCACTGACTGTAAGTCTGAGTTGCAACCAATACATTCCAATGTTTCCTTAGAATTGAAGTTCTTAATATGATAAACTTCATTTGGGGGGTTTAAAGAAACTGGTATTATATAATCACAAAATGCTGTCCAAGTTAAACAAATTCAGTGAGCTGCACAAATTATGCTAAAGACTGTGTCAGTTCTTTTGTTTTGTTTTTTTACATAAACCGTAACATATTGCAGTACTTTATGATACATGCACAGTTCCTATACCCTTAAATGCTCTGCAAAAACATAAACTCAGCCTTATCATCTGTTTAATCGAAACAAGATATTTCTTGAATAAAGAGACAGTTTTATAGATCATTAAATGCATAATTTTCAATTTCATTGTATGAAATTTATTTCCTTGAACCACTTAAAGTTGGTTCAGCAAAGCTTTGTTAGCCTACTCAAAGAAGCATGTGAAGAGGCAGGTTGAGGGGGGGGGGGGAGATAGGAGGTTGTGCAATTGTCTGTTTTTTTGAGTCCTGTGGAGTGTTTTTTTTTTCTCTTTGTGTGTTTTCATTCTGGGAGCTTCCTGCTTTCTTTTTTATGTCTTCTTTTTTTCAATTTTTTTTTTTTAATTTTGCTGACATCGATCCATCTTGTACCATGTACTCGTTATGCTTTTGTGACCAAATCACAAATAATTGTATGAATTGTTTTTTTTGTTTTTTTACCGTCCTGAGAAGACAACCCCTTTACGTTATGACAATTTCCTTTCTCTCTAGGCTGCGATGTGTCGATGCAGTCAACCTCTGGCTGGGTTCAGCGCTAGGTGTATGGAAGATGAACAAATGCTACAAGATATTCTACTTGCCAATAAGGATAGCTCTTTTATGTATGTTGTGGACACGAGGCCTCGGGTAAATTGTTAATATGTTTTAACTTTCAACTACCTGCAGACATGGAAGATGGGGCTAAGGGGAGGGAGGGGAGATGTGAGATGCACCTCATGCAGATTTTGTGGGCAAAATCATAGCAATATCAAAGAAAGAAAAGAAAGAGCAGTTGTATGTACTTTGAAGGGTGCCCTGTAGCTTCTAGATGATTTATTGTTTTATCCATTTGATTAAACCACTCCACTCCACCTCACCCCCACCCCTACACCCTTAAAACAACAATGGGCCCCAACACCTATGAATGCAAGACAAAGTTCTTTATATATATATTGTTTCACCTGGAAATTACGGCTTGGTAGGTATTTTTCATGACATTAATTTCACCGTTTACACCCAGCTACCCAAAGCTGTATTTTTTTTTTGCAAGGAATCTGTTTTTCTGATTTGTTGTCACCAAGAAGGGATGACATTACTTAATAATAGGTTTCCAAATTATGCTATTTTATCAGCCATGCATCGCATACAGTGCAAATGATTTTGTGGTTTTGTTTTCCATTTGTCAATTGACTAGATAAATGCCATGGTCAACAGGGCCTCAGGGAAAGGTTACGAGAACGAAGACTTCTACACAAACATCAAGTTTAAATTTATAGGAATTGAGAACATACACGTTATGAGAAACAGTCTACAGAAGCTTTTAGAAGGTGAGGAAGGATTCTAATATATCCTATAATTTAATAGATCAATTAATCGGATGGCTCTAATTAAAAGATTTTATGGAATAATTTTATCGGATGTCTCTGCCTGTTTGTAAGATTTAAGTGATTAATTTTATTGGATGCTTCCATTGCTTGTTACATCGATTCAGTTTTCATTGGATGCCTCTATAGCTGTAAAATAATATTGATCAATTCTATTGGATGCCTCTATAGCTAGCTATAACATTGTATTGATCAATTTTATAGGATCCCTATATAGCTGTAACATAGTATTGATCAATTCTATTGGATGCCTCTATAGCTGTAACATTGTATTGATCAATTTTATTGCATGCCTCTATTTTATTGGATGCCTCTATGGCTGTAACATTGTATTGATCGATTTTATTGTATCCCTATATAGCTGTAACATTGTATTGATCAATTTTGTTGGATGCCTCTATAGCTGTAACATTGTATTGATCAATTTTATTGGACGCCTGTGTTGTTGGTAACATTTAATTGATTAAGGTTTGTTGGATGCCACGATTGCTTGTTGCATAGCTGTTTTATTTGATGTCTCTATTGCTCGTAGCATTTTGATGATCAAGTTTTATTAGATGCTTCTATTGCCGATGACATTTTTATGGACTAAATTTTCATAATTTTGTATTAGTTGTTTCACTTTTTTGTTTCCTTTTCTGTTTTAGTATGTGAATTGAAGAATCCATCCATGGAAAACTTTCTGTCAGGGATTGACTCTAGTAATTGGTTAAGGCACATCAAGGCCGTTCTAGATACATCATACTTCATCGCCAAGGTGAGTTGTTTATTATTTATGTCTACACAGATATAACCTAACTTATAGCCTCATTATTATTCAGTGCCTCTAACCTAGTATACTTTATACCATAGCTTGATAATCTTAGTGGATGTTTTTTCGTGCTGGTTAGTTAGACATTCCTCGAGGTAAACCCAGGGGTGTGTACGGCCCTGCTCTATCAGATCTATTAGCAAAAAGTCGACTACAGTCAGTCATTGTATTTTCATTGAATTCAGTTTTACTACAGTGGACTGATTACTTCCAAGCCCACTTTCCTTACACTTTCTAAAATGTCCACGCATTCAAAACTGGATGTTACTTGATTCGTTGTGCATCGGACACTGGATGTTACTCTATACGTCCACACATTAAAGCACTGAAATCTGCTTTAACTGCTCAAAACTTTGAATGAAAAGTCTCAGATATTTTCTAAAAATTCTCAAAAAGATTAATGCCTCCATCAAACAATGCAGGAAAGTGAAAGTCCTGGTTCATGGAAAATCTTATTTGACCATGCCTTAAGGAAGTACGCGGGAGCAGCTTTCTATTTGAGTGCAATGTTTGTAAATATGATATTAAGATATCTAATACGTTTATCCAGGGAAGAATGCAATGCTTGGTCTGAGTACAACTTTCGCTCTCCAGCAAATAATGCTTACTCCAATCAGTGTATTCTCAATGATTCCCAACTCTTCATACATTAAAGTTGATAAGTATAATTAATGTATTGAAAAGACACCAAGACCCATTTCATGATGAAACCCAGCTTGAACTGTCTTTTAATAAACAGTCCCAGGTAAAGTTTGATAAATCCTTAGACTGCTGCCATCTGAAATTAACAGATCTGCTAGAGGTAATGTGAAAGAGGTACCAGCACCTGTAACTGTATACTAGTTAATATGTTGTGTGAAATCTCACAGGAGATTGTAGGTGTGTCTGACACAGTCGGTGCAACGGATAGTCGTGGTATTAATTTATTCATTAATCTGTCAAAAAATGAGATGGTAACAATCATTCAATGTTGAACTACATGGTCAGATAGCCACACAATATTATATCTCTTGTTATTTGATTAAGTCAGAGAGAATGCCCATGGCTTGTGAGTGGTAAAATTATTTACTTTTTGTTTTAAAATTTTTAGAAAGAGTACAGTAGATGTTAGCTACACCAGTGTTTGCTTTCACATTTTAGTTACAAGAGAATCTTAATATACTGAAATCAACAACTAACAACGTGATGCAACAAACTTGTGCAATCCTGTATGATTACTACAACAGCAAGTGTAAACTTACAAGTAGAATCCCCCTTTTTTAGGATATTAAGTACTTTACTCTAAGTACCGGTATTTATATTCTTGCACTAGTATTTATATAAGTAAACATACTTGACTCTAAGTACCGGTACTTATATTCTTGGAGTAGTATTTATATGAGTATACATACTTGACTCTAAGTACCGGTACTTATATTCTTGCACTAGTATTAATATGAGGTACGTACTTTACTCTAGTACTGCTACTTATATTCTTGGACTAGTATTTATGTAAGTATACATACTTGACTCTAAGTACCGGTACTTATATTGTTGCACTAGTATTTATATGAGTATACATACTTTACTCTAAGTACCGGTACTTATATTCTTGGACTAGTATAAATGAGTTACATACTTGACTCTAAGTACCGATACCTATAATCTTGCACTAGTATTTATATGGGTATACATACTTGACTCTAAGTACCGGTACTTATATTATTGCACTAGTATTTATATGAGTCTGCCCATGTGGCCAAAAATGGCATTTTCTAAATAATTGTGATATGATATTAATGAACTGAATTGGATCTTTCTTTCTCCAGGTGGTTTCTGATGGTGTTAGCGTGCTGGTACATTGTTCAGATGGATGGGATCGCACAGCTCAGACCTGCTCACTTGCTAGTATGATGCTGGATCCATATTACAGAACCCTCAAAGGATTGGAGGTGAGGGGAAGACTCTCCATATCTTTTGCTTTAAGTTAATTCTTTTTGTCTATTTTAGAGTGTCCCAAGTTTTACTTACATCACCTTTCATATGAGTGGATCGGTTGCAAATCTTAATGGCTACCAAATATTGAATTACAAAACTTTAAAAAAATATGAAGTGGGCATATTTTGGTCAGTAAGTCTGGCGACATTAAATTGAAGTCAGCCTCCACATGGCGACTCCCTGAAGATGTAGCCATGTCTTTAGACTGTACGTGTATATATAGGCAGTGGTGGAATTCTGAAGGTATCTCAGTATTTTGAAGGTTACTGGAAGTAATGAACGATATTATTCATCAACAAAAAGACATTGAATGTGACATGACAGCTAGCTGTGAAATGATTATATCAAATGATCTGTGTTGCTTTATCTGTGAGTCTAGAATTAATTCTATGCGTGCAGTCATAAATTCTCATTTTACATTCAAAGTATTTCTGAGCATGGAAGGTCCGAACAGGTTAAATTTAAAATTATTCAGTGCATGTTTTACAAATTTGAGAATCGTTGTTAAGATTGGGGGACGTTACACAAAATTCAAGTTCGGGAATACTTGTGAAGATCACAAGAAAGTGTCGTCCAGAGACGATTCCAGGGACACATTTTATCTGGGACAGTACAGGAAATCCAGGGATTTCTCAGAAATGTGGGAAATCTGGTCACCCTGGTAACCCTTTCGTAAAACTCATTATAGGGAGTATCACTTTCAATGCGTGGTAAAATCTCCACGATGATGTAAGTAAACATTTGTGATCATATAGCAGTTTGTATCCTGTATATGAAATAAAGAACTTTATATCTCAACACAAATCAAATCGTGTTGCTGACACTCAAGTAGTCCACTTTTTCATCTACAACTAAGTAGAAAAGGTGAAAGCAATCTGAAAAGTGGCCTAAGTAGCCTATAAAGATTTTTTTCCTCAAAATGATGACTTTTAGTGAATAACAATAGTGGCACTTTGAAAAAAGAAACTTTTCAGGTTTTCTCGATGTTGCTTTATTGTTTGCAAAGGAACGGCCTGCAGAAAGTTCCCGTGACTAGTGCCTCTGTAAGTGAAAGCAAAGTTCGTTGATAGGTTACTTAGCTTCCTGTACATATAACGAGGACAAACTGTAAAGAAAAGTGTAAAAGTAAAAGAAAAGTGTAAATATGGCTTCGGTTTCTTTTTCTTTTCACATGCAAGACAAAATGTTTATATGATTTTCATTTTCAAGGTCTTATAAAACTGTTATAAAAATGTTGTACTACATTTTGGAAGGAAGTCACTAAATAAATTGATTTCATCAGCATGATAAAGGGGTTTGTAACACTGAACACTAACACAAAACACTAACACAAAGCGAGGATAATCTTTGGATAATCATTTTCACCCTTCTTCCTCTCCTCTCATATGATAGGTTTTAATCGAGAAGGAATGGCTCGCATTTGGTCATAAGTTCATTCATCGTTGCGGACTCATCAACGTGGATCCACGAGAGGTGTCACCGATCTTTACACAATTCATTGACTGCGTGTGGCAGCTGACCCAACTCTACCCCTGTGCATTCCAGTTCAACGAACGCTTTCTTTTAGAACTTCACGACCACGTCTATTCTTGCCAGTTTGGGAACTTTCTAGGAAACTGTGAAAAAGACAGACTTGGCATGAAGTAAGTGGTTTCGGGAAGGTTCCCTGTAGGTCAGGGTTTCCCTAACTTTACCCCCCACGAACCCCCTGTGGATGTCAGAGTAGTCCATGAACCCCCAACCTTTCGAGACAAAAACTGAGTCATTATTATACTATAATACGTATAACAGAGCTTCGTAAAAGATCAAGTATCACATGCACGGTACGGTACTACTCTGGCAACATATGCGTATGGAATGCGAAAAGAGTTTGTCGATAGGTACGACTTTTGTACATTACTAAATTATATGATATATCACATTTTAGTTCAACAAAAAGTACTCTAGTTTTGACTTTCAGAAACATGTCACAAACCCCCTGGGATGGACTCATGCACCCCCTATGGGTTCATGCACCCCAGTTAGGGAACCCATGCTGTAGGTCATCCAAGGTTACTCTGTTGTTGTTATGCAATAAAAAAAAATGTTTTGATTGAAGTTATTTGATTTTATAAGGCGGTGGATCCAAGTTATCATTTAGGTGACGAGGTGATGAAGTCATCCAGAGATAAGCATATTTTAATGTTTAATATCTTTAAAACCAGATTAGCTGTAGATACATTACCAGCAGTAAACATTTATATCTCCTCGGAATATAATAATCCAAGAGTAAAAATTCTGCCCACAAGTCGTCCTTTGAAAGAAACTATGAATTTAAAAATTTACTTGAAAATATGAATTTGTTACTCTATCCAGTCCACCCAAAATGGCAACAGGACCAAAAAGATGAAATCAGATATAAACTTCAAAGGTTTGCAAATTTGAAGCAATAGACTAACTTAATTAATATGAACTAATATTGGCAGTATTTTCATTAATAACACTGTTGATGTACACCCTGAAAATATTATGAAAAAGAAACAAAATTACATTAAGGGAAATGTTTCATCTGCTATTGGCACTAGGATATATCCCACTTTAACAAAATGGCAACCGTTTTCACAATCATCATATCACCCAAAGGAGTTGTCCATCTTAAGCATATAACAGCACATAATTCAGAACCCAATTTAATACTCCGTATATCACAAATATTATTAAAACTCCGCTGCATTGTGATAAGTTTCTAAATAACTCACTAAGCTAATAGTATATAAGGTATGCAAATGTTTCATTAAAATAATATCTTGCTTTTGAAATATAAAATCAAAAGTTTTTGTTTCTAAGTAGCCAAACCTTAATTTTATGTTCACCCTTACAGGTTACCAGAGAGAACATATTCACTGTGGTCTTTCATGAGGACAAGAATGACAGACTATATCAACCCGTTGTACCTGCCAAACCACACAATTACTAAAGGAGTTATACTGCCAGACTTTGATGCACAGAGAATCAAGTAAATATACACTCTCTCACTGGACACTGGGGCAAAGATGTACATTAAGACCTCTTATTTAACTTGTTATAAGTCGTTTTCAGAAATTTGAGAGGGCATGTTCACACTACAAGGTGGAAGATAAAAATTTGAAAAATCATTGTACTGTACCTTTCACAATAACAATATTAACATATTCATGTTAGGAGGGGAGGGGAGGGCAGGGTGAGGTTAAGGGAGTGTAACATGATTTTTATGTACAGTGAAAGGTTGTGCTGAAATGAAATTGTATTTCTTAGCTACTTAACAAACATGTGAGTACTCTCATACAAAACAAAGACTTGATTATAATTGTTAATAAATGAAGTTTGTTGATGGGAGGGTCATCCATGTACCTCTACCATTTATGTTAACCTATAAGATAATGTATGTATGTGTGTGTGTATGTATGTATGAATGTATTTGGTTTAATGGTGTCAAAGGCAAAAAAAAACAGTAACTAACACAGAGATGGGTAGTCAATTTAATATTTCATAATAGACACAGGAACTCAAACCCATCTTTTTCAGCAAGTAGTGTTTTTGAGTTTCTCTCCACTTGTAATATTCACCAAGGCATTATAAGAACTGTAACAACCCTTGTTAATCTTTAACATTTAAATTTGTTTCAAATGCTGTTCTACTTTTTCGTTGTAGGTTTTGGAGAGGCATGTACAATCGTTACGAGAACGGTGTCCACCCTAGGGAGCCGGTCAGTGAGGTTCTGTGTGCTGTGAAAGACCATACGGTTTCCTTGAAAGATAATATAGTGTTCCTGGAAACTGTGAGTATTATTAATCTGAGAACGTATTGAATTATTAAGACAGTTTGTCGGTATGGTTGAAAGGACCCTATATGGCATGGTACTTACTCTGACACACTTCTGACAAATTACATGATTTTTACCGTTGCAACGGAAAGTTAAACCCAACCCAAAAGTGTGCCAGCTTGCCTCGTGACGTGTTTTTCACAAAATTGAAGTGAAATGACGATGTAAAATTTGAAAAGTGAAGTCAAATCCCTTGTATTAAAATAGACCTTTGTTATTGTATTAATTGTACTGGTATAACTAATAAAGGATAGTGTTTGCAAATGACTTGTGGTCACTCAAGTGAATTTCAAATGCATCCAACCCATTCAAGTAGACTGCACCATAAAAGGCATCGAAACTGCGCCACCAACGGCGAAGATATTTCTAAGGAAATTGCCGGCGATGAGGGGCGCCAGTCAGGAGCCACGGTACCTTGCATACCCTGTAACCAGGGGTCACGACCCAGTTTCATTTGATACGACCCAGAAAGATTTCAAGAAATATCTTCGTTGCCGCTTTTGATTTGTTCAAATAGCTTGCCAATTTTTTATTTTCACATTCTGGATGATACATACTGTAGCCTGCTGTGTAGAATGCCAATCTGTGCAAAACTGTTGTTTTTTTTCATAATTGGTACTTTATTTATTAACTTTTCCAAAAGGTCAATATTCTGAGCACTGTGCCACAGTTAGCCATTGATTCCTATCTTTGCACTGATTATCTGTGAGATGAATACACTAACACATTTTATGATATCCTGTGACTGTAACATACGTGCCTTTGTTTGATTCCTGACAGAAACTAGCCACATTAAAGAGGCTACTAGGTAAAGCCGAAACCCCTCCGGCCGACGAATCAGACGCCCCCGCTAACTCGCTGGAAAACCACGAAAATGACCAAGATTCGAGAGACAAGCTAAAGCTTGACCGTAAGAGCAAGAGACGGCCGATATTGATCAAAGACGATAGTTTTGATATCATATCGTCCACGTTGCTCACAGATGCGGCAGATTCGGTCTCAGTCGACTGGATGAGTTTCCGCAACATTAAGCAATGCGTTTGCGATTATCCATTTGAACATTTTAGCAGGAAGGTAAGGAAATGATAAAGAGTTTTCTTTTGGTCTTCATCTAATCTGTGAGGAGGAAGATAAGTGTTGAAGCTAGCAAACATTTACACCATATTGTTTTGTACAGCATGTCAATAATTGACATAGACTTAGTTTTCTGTTATTCTGTATAGTGTTCCATGAACAGTGACACTAGAAAGGATGTACTGTTCTTTTACCCCAGGGGTAAACACACTGAAGGTTTATAAGTGTTGAATGTAGCAAGCATTTACATCTTACAAGTATGCAGAGCATGTCATGATTGACATACATTTAGTTTCTGTTCTTCTGTAGTGTTTCAAAGAACAGTGATCCTGGAGAGGAAAATGTTGAAGCTAGCAAACATTTAAATTCCTACAATTTTGCATAACATGTCAATAATTGACATTGATTTAGTTTCTGTTCTTCTTTAGTGTTTCATGAATGACACCCGAGAGGATAATTGTTGAGCTAGAAAACATTTACATTCTTACCATTTTGCATAACATGTCAATTATTGACATCAGACTTAGTTTCTGTTCTTCTTTAGTGTTGAATAAATAATGACACTGGAGAGGATAAATGTTGAAGCTAGCAAGCAAGTACTTTTGAAAGTCAACCGTTATGGGAAGTTTATGCACCTGCGATACCAATTGAGCACCACAGGAAAAAATAAATGCTCTCTATGTTATCCACCTTTTGGAATTCATATTTCTTTCTTATCCAGTTTGAGCATGACTTATTGCTTTTGTCCTACTTTTACACACATGGAAAGGGATTGGATCTTGTTGGCAGTGCGTTATAGTGATATAACATTATATTAAATTAAAAGCACAGACAGCTGTCTAGAACTTCATCAAACTCTGCAAATTATCGTCTTTCAAGACATCTCTGCTGTTTCTTCTTCCCCATATAATTTTACAGTCATTTTCTTGTTTTGTTTTGGTGACTTTTTCTCTTCAGTATCACTGTTGGAGGTGCGGTGTGGTGTATTGTATCCGATGCATCGACAAGCAGACTCCTCTACCCGGTCACGATTCACAACGGCCAGTACCAGTGTGCAAAGGCTGTTACAAGATACTGAAGGCAGGGTCCTCAGAACCCGCTACTCCCAGTCGCTCGCCATCCAAAGACCCTCCCCTCAATATACTCAACTCCAGAATGGGGGAGGTATCGCCAACTCAGCTAGCTCATTCTATCCAGGATTTAGAAGTCCAATTAGCAGAGTGATATATATGTATATATATATACATATATATATATTTACATATATATAATTGAAATCGTAATGAGTTGGAAAATCCAGAACAGTGAAAAACTTCCAGCCTCCACCGGGATTCGAACCCGGGCCTCCCGCTTTATATGTGGACACCCTAACCACCAGGCTATGGACGGTGATTATATATATATATGCATACATAAGATCTCTAATATGCATATTCATATAGTGTAGGTGAATATGTACAGAGGGCGATATCTATATCAGCACAAGTCGAATGATACTTTCAAATGTTTTTTTCAAAGGTTTGGTCCATCAATTTTGGTCCATCAATTTGGCCCTGCAATTTTTATATTCGTAAATTCTTGGGAGCAAACGGTGTATTCACTTTTTAATCTTGTACGATGTTAGGTGCATATTTATGATATGATGCTGTGCATATGCATGGCAATAGATATATGTGCAACAGCCAACAGTTGGGACTACTTCCTAATGCTATTACCAATTCTATACTGTCCTGCCCCATATCGTACTTCATAGCACTCGTATCGACAGTATAAAACAACTCCTAACCTCTTGTCTAATAGAAACATGATATTTATACTGCTCATTACTGTCAATAGGAGTGCTTTGAACCAGGACATGAAAGTAGAGCCTAGAAAAAAAAATGTGTCCCAACTGGGTGATGTGAGCACCTTTTTGTCCATATCAGGAAATTGTTTGTCTTTCTTCGGAAAATGAAAGAATAATATCTATCGTCATGACACAAAGTCGAAGAAGATAGTAAAATATTCAAGCTAATGTGTTCATGTTGAAACAAATATAAAATCTGTCAAATAATAATTAAAATTTCATTGTGAAAGTTTTCGGACAATTTGTGGGCCTGTATAAATGCTTCAGTCGTCTGTCGAAGTCATCGGTATTTGGTTATCTTCAATTCTGGGAACAGAAGAAAGTCTCTTTTTAAATATTTTCTTTTTAAGGAGCTGTAATTTCTCTCACCATGGTTTGCACATGAACATTGACTGTTTTTGTAGTTTGTTAGATTCGATGTCACAACAGTGCAAACAGAGGTCATTTAACTGCTGCTTACTAACAAACCGATGGAGATTCTGTGAATGAAAATACTAGACTACTGTTTTATAGACATCACATAGAGCGTTGTTTGTTGTGGTCACTTGTTGAGTGAATCTCTATGGAATGTGTTACCACATCAGCTACTTCAAAAAAAAAGAATCATAATTTGTCATTTTCTAGCTGGGTTTAATCAGGTCTAAGATATTTTTCTTCAGCAGTATACCTTTCTTGTTTCTTTCACTTAACTGTCAGTATTTTGTAGTTTTCGTTGAGATATGCATAAGGTAATAGAGATGTTGGCATATCAATGGCAAAGTGTTCTCAGGGTATAGTTTGTGAAGATGCAACCTGTGAATTGAAGTTTAAGGGCAGTGCTAGAAGAATCCTGACTAATATTCTCTTCTATGTGAATTCACCGACAGGTTGTACGTATCATTGATGTTGGGTATACAGGTAGAGAATTGTATACCATAAAAATTTGGAGAGGCCAGTTCAACATTCCTTTAGAACCAAGTGTAGGAATGATTAGTTGTTGTTGATGATCACCAAACAGAGTTTTTTGTCACTTTTTAACAGAACACCTTGCAAGTCAGAGATACTAACAAATGCTTCAAAATTTAGTCCAAAATAACTACAAAATGTGATTCCTGTTTCTGTCTCTCATCCATGAACTTAAAAACAAATACTTTAATCGCAAAGCTCTTCCTGTAAATCTATGGACACTGACAACTATTGGAGAGCAGGGATATTTCAATGGGCATTTTCAAGTCAGATTTGATCCCTGTGAGTGCTGTAGGTAATGGAACTTTAAATTAAAAAGGAAAAGAACAAGAGCTCAAATATGCATTTTGGTTCTACTTTTTTGACAGAGTACAAGGGCTTGAAAAATTATAAACTAAGCTATTAACTTTAAGGAGCAGTGTTTACAGAATAAATGGTATTGTCGACCGTCAACCCCACTTCCCACCCACCCCACCCCCCCCCCCCAGTGCCATCAGGGTTCTTTGAAAGATAACTAAAAAAGTATAGGTAAAATGAAGTCTACAGATTTGTCTATAAGCATTATTGGACTATGATATGTTCCTGTTTGATGGGTTTGTATGTTTTGTTTGTTCAAAAGCCCATATAGCCCTTTGTTTCAGGTTAGATGGGTGTGTCTACTACTGTAGCAGTCTGTGTGACTAATATGCAAATGAGTGATGCATGACATCACCGCCTGTGATGTTACAAATGCAAAGAAGTGCCAGCCAAGCGGTGTTGTTATTAACCAGGTTTGTTATTAACCAGGTTTGTTATTAACCAGAATGTACAGGTCATTCTTCTTCAGATTACAGACTATTTTGTGTTCCTTTAGATTTGAGATTTCACTCAGTTTTCTTTCATTTAATCTCTTCGTAATATTCCAAGATTTAAAATTATTTATATATGTTTGATAAAACCTGTGGATCTTTCATCTAAGAAAGATCAAAATATCCCCCTTACCCCAAGCATTTTGTTTATTGATGGAGGAAGCTTACAGTCTGCATCTTATTTCATCGACTTACAGTTGCCTGCCCGGCTGGGTAATGTCACGATTTGTCAGGTTTTTCTCGTTAGTATGGTGGTGTACGGTAGCTTTGCTAGTACCCTAACTTTGCGTACTGTGTTTTATGTGTGTACTGTAGCAGCGTTGATAGATGACACTGTAGTTGCTGTGTTGGTAAAGTTAAAATGTAACCTTCTCGGCCTTCTGGCTTCTCGGCCTTTTGGCTAAGATCATGTGTAGTATCTTTTCCCTTCCGAGGGGAATCCTGATACACACCCGACGATGATCACACAGTCACAGTCCCGATGCAAGGGGACTGGGGTTGAGAGCGGATCAGTCGTTCGGCAGTTTGGTTTTCGTGCCCAGGTTCTTTGCTTGGCGACTTTTTCTTAAAAAGTAGTTAAAATGTAACCTCATTGCAGTTGAGTCAGATCAAGGTAATCATGGTTAAAATCAGGTAATCGAAGGACAAAACTAAACCACAGAACAAAATCAATGATGTCGTCATTACCTTTGACCTTTCAAAGAACGTTTTATCGCTTAGCATAGATTGTTCACCGTATACCATTCCGCTGGTCTTTAAGATATATTTAGCTCAAAACTAAGTACCAAGTTTTTATAGAATACACTTTGCATCCTATTGAGATGCCTGTTGCAATATTTTTCTAAGTACTTACTCTCTACTTTACTTTAATACCTCAACGAAGTGTCATTAAAGTTATTTTAATATCCTCAATGAAGTGTAATTAATGTCATTTTAATACCCTCAATGAAGAGTAATTAATGTTATTTTAATACCCTCATGGAAGTGTCATTAATGTTATTGTAATACCATCATTAATGTGTCATAAAAGTTATTTTAATACCATTGATGAAGTGTAATTAATGTTATTTTAATACCATTAATGAAGTGTAACTAATGCTAATTTAATACCCTCAATGATATGTCATTAAGTTAAACTGTTGCTGTCTCTGTTGATGTTAGTTTAAGGGGAAACTACTACAGTGTCAATGGTGTTCATATGTTTATAGTGGGTAGGATGGTATTCTCTAGAAAAGCTTTCCTTTATAATTCCTGTGGCACACTGCAAGATTGCTAGAGCATTCTAGTGATAGACCAATAACTCAGAGATGTGTTAATGAAGTAACCACATTATAATTTGATGGAAAAGGGAGAGGGAAATGTGGGGGGGGGGGTGGTAGGGGGAACTGGGGAGTGGAGACCTTTGTGTAATTGTGGTGCAGGTTACCAACAGGACCCTATATTCATATGCTCATTTGCAAATGTTCTCAAGTTTGAGGGCAAGAAAAGTCCATTCTCAGCTCCCTTCTATTCCAGGTATAGTCCCATGTCAGCTATTACATTAAAACTATTGGCCCCATGCTGGAAATCTTGTGGCAAATGGAAGGTTACTAACAAGTTTAGTGTAGGAGTGTGATTCAGGTATGTTTATACTGATGGAATGAACACAACAAAATTGTAGGATATGTTGGGAAATTGCATTCCAATTTTGTTGCCAGTTGCTGGTTACAATTTAATGTTAATATAGTTCAAACCTGCTTTATGATTGGCATGCGTAAATTTGATTACGTTGGATCTTGACTGACAGTGGCTAATCCAATGAAGGTATATTAAAACTGAGAAGTCAAAGAGTGTACTAAGCTGATTTCAACCCCCTCCCACCACTGACCCATAGGACTGCTCTCCCACCACTAATCCATAGGACTGCCCTCCCACCACCAACCCATAGGACTGCCCTCCCACCACTAACCCATAGGACTGCCCTCCCACCACCAACCCATAGGACTGCCCTCCCACCACTAACTCATAGGACTGCCCTCCCATCACCAACCCATAGGACTGCCCTCCCAACACTTACCCATAGGACTGCCCTCCCACCACTTTCCCATAGGACTGCCCTCCCACCACTTACCCATAGGACTGCCCTCCCAACACCGACCCATAGGACTGCCTTCCCATCACCAACCTATAGGACTTCAGTGGTGTGATGCAGGTGGCTTTCAAAGATGTTTGTATGAAAGTGACATTTTTGATCAGAGCATATTGAGACTTAATTTATTTTCCTTTAACATTTTGTTAAAGTTTTGAAAGGTGTAATAATCATCAAATAAGTTTTTTATCATTATTATTATCATTATGAGCCCAAACAGTGGCTTTGAATTATTGTGCAATTACATGTCAGAAGTAGTTTTAGTAAACTGCCAAGAGTAAGTACAGAGGGATTTTGATGACTGACAATCGAAATGAAAAAATTGTAAAACCCATCCAGTCATGTCGATGTAAACTGAGCTTTCATGGATGAAGCGTGTTAGACAGGCCAAAAGCAATTTACGGAAAATGACCTTCACAATCCGGCGATGTTATGGGTACGGTGGTAAGGAACCTTTTTTGGGGGTGTTAAATCCTTTGGGAAAAATGATTTTCTCACAATAAAATAAAATAGTTGGTATTTTGTGATAATTTTTTTTTTCTATTTTCTTCTTGAAAGATGACCTTTTTTTGCAAGAGTTTTCTTGTTCTTTGTCTTCGTAGTAACTAAATAGTTGGGTTTGAGGGTATATTTAGTGATAATTGTTAATACATTTCTCTCAGAAATTTTCCAAGTGTATATGAACTTAATTTATGCTTGCTACAAATTAAAAAACAGAGATTAGAATTTAAAGAACCTTATTCTGAAATGTTTGTCTTCTCTCAGAGACTGATTTGAACACACCTTGTTTATTGCATGATAGTTCTATACATCCAACAGTGTCTTAGAAAATGCCAAAATGGCTGCCCATAGTTACCCTCAAGTCAACCCCCCGATTTACAGAGAAGCTCGACTGCGGACCAGGCTCACGCCAATTTGCACAGTAAGTAGCTGTGGATCCTGGAGAAACCTTCATTTTACTTCTGCCCAGGACAAAACTTGCCTGCTTCCTTTTTAAGCATTTCCTACCAAATTTCATGATTTCAGCATTTCACAATTAACATACAACCCTTGCTGTGAAAGATATTTAGTCTAAATTATTTGTACTGACTGATAGATTTTGGCAGAGGTTGAGTGGCAATCACGCTTCCTGAACAGTGATGTACACAGGATTTCAAATGTGTTGGGGGGGAATTACTACCCACATTGATATAGGTGGGGAGCTGAATCTCTTTAAGGGGCCAGAGACAAATGAAGGATTTCATTAAATAGTAGGTGTGGCCCTTCTGTGTTTAAAGGTGCCTCCTATGTAGGTCTGGGGGGTCCTCACTAGAAAAATGAAGAAAATTTATATGTAAATGTTGTGCATTCTGAGGTATATTTAGACAATAAGTTAGGTCTTTAATTAGCTGTAAACCCAAGGTTGTGCTAATAGAAATAGATTTTTTGTTGTTATTGAAAGGTGTTCACCCATAGGGCTGTAGCAGTGGTCTGATTCTTTCCCAACTGAAGTTTTAAGTTCCCCAAACTAAACCATCCCCACCCCCCACCCCCCTGATTTTGGGAGGTGGATGACCGTGGCCATGACATTATGCCAAATATAATACCAATGGCTTAAAATTTCCCCGGAAATGTTCTGTAATGCATTACTGAAAAGAGGTCATTGTTGCAAGTTATTACAGAATACTTGGAATAATTTGGCGGATGGATAACTCCGAGCACAAGAAATGAGATTACTGCAACATACTATCCGTCATACAAAGGCAGTGCCAGTACACACGCACACCTCTATGATGCACAAAGACGATTGCAAATTCACCAGCAAAGAGAGACAATTTGGAACAAGGTAAACAATAACAGGTTAAAGTACCGAATGGGTTTACTTTTTTATTTTTATTACTCAAAGAAAATAACATTTTGGACATGATTGGCAAGATCACATACATACAAGGAGACAAAAACAAGGAAAACTTTACCATATCCCGCCTTCCATCGAGAAAAATGGAAGATTAGAAAGACAATGCTTTATAGAGTAGCACAGAAAGGTTTCAAGCTACATGTGTTTATAGCATCCATTGTACAAGTGCAATTAACAAGTAATTAAATTGCTTTAATTAAATTGCTTAATTAAATTAATTAAATTGCTTAAATTGCTTTAAATTATTTACTCAGTTCTTACAAATGCCAAGGCCTTTTTTAAAATGCAGAAAGATGGAATTTACAGAGTAAAGGATGAAAATTTTCATTCCTCTCAATAGTTTTTAAAACTGCCTGTATTTGGGGGGGGGGTTCTACTTGAAATACTCTAGTTCTTTCTCACTCCCTAAATTTTCTTTCTCCACTTCCTGCCTGCACTCATTGGCTTTGTGACATGTAAACTGCACATAATTAAGCATATTATGAAATTAATAATTAAAGTATAATTTTTGTAATAATTGATACATATCAAAATTAGAAAAGTATTTTACTGAATTAGAAAAAAACAGCAACATTTCTTCTAGTCTCAGTTCTCTGTTCCTCTAATTCAGACAAAACTAAATTGGTGGTCAAAACGAAAACCCCAACCTGAAGTTGGCAATTATGTTTCCATTTAAGTGAAAGTAATTTTTGAAAAGGGTATATAACTCCTTACTGTATAGGTGATCATTCTCATGAAACAATACAAAAGTCAGATTTCTAGCAAACTTTACTAGTTTGCCCAAACAAACATACAGAGATATATTTATTTGCTTAAAATGTTGGACAGAAAGTACATAAACATGATAACATAAATTTGTGAACTTGGTTTCACTTTACTAGAAAAGTAGAGATATCAAACTAACAAACCTCACACAGCCCAACTCTCTGTTAATGTTGTAGTTCTGTAACATTATTTCATCCTGACACAAAATAAACAAGTTTTTACTCTTTTTTTCAGTAAAAAAAAAAAAGGGGGATATAATAATTTGAAAGAGAAATGTAACTAACTTGTGTGTTCTCATGTTTCATTTGATCGCAGCAATTTCAAAGGAAAATCAACTTCGTTTTGTCTCCTTTACAAAGTCTTCATTTTGAGTTCAATAAAAAGTTAACAAGCTTAAAATTGCAGAAACATAATCAAGCTTGACACACACAAAAGAAGCAGATAAAGAATGAGACATTGTGACCATTCAATCATGCCATACTCTAAAAGGCATCAAATATAATAAAATGATGAATATTATTAACACTATTCATCAATTTACAATATGAAATAACACATTTGTTCTTATGTCATTCAGTTGGGACAAATTGTTTTTTTTTTGTAAACTGTACTTTCCAGTCCTGATTCACGGTACACGTATAACAGTATTAAATATCATGTATCTATGATCTAAATCCTCAGAACTGTTCATATTGTGCCTGTACCATTGCTCTGAAGAGTGACATGAAAACTACCATAAAGAGTGGTACCAGCATTACAGAAATTCACCCCAACTGGCTGACTTAACTTTTGTGTTTATCTTTTGTGGTTCAAGTATAAATCATTGACCCTTGACCTTGTCTTCAATTTTCCAGAAACCTAACGTATATCGTAGTCTAATAAAGAGAATGTCCTTGCCCATCTGAGCCCAGCTGAAAATTGGGATGATCTTTGAACCTACGGAGAAGGGAATGGAGAAAAAAAAAATTAATGCAAAGTATTCAAAAAATTTACAAATGAATAATTAAGAGTCCAGATGTCATTTGTGGGAGTGGCTTAGTAATGGATGATTTCACCTTGATGCAGTCCTTTCCTTTACAAAAGTTACAAGTACCATCACACAAAACCTGGTTGGAACCTATTCTCTGATCTAAGAGAATCATAATTTGGCCTCAGACTATTAAGTCGTTAAGTCTTTACTGCAGCTGTCACTACCTATGTGCCATAAAATCTAAGAATAACCGGAAACGAGTAATAACGAAGACAGAATCAGAAAAGAAGAAAGACCTGTTTATCTTGCTTTGCTTGAGAAATTTAATGACTAAGACTAAATGATGAACAATTAACACAAAATGGATTTGTTAATTTTCAACAGCAATCTTCCAAATGTGTCAGTCACGTAAGCATTTTAAGCCAAAAATTTAGTAAAAAGTGCCCAAACACTGAAAGAAAGCTTTTCTTCAGAACTTTGATAAACAAGTTGAACATGTCATCAGCTCAACAAAAATTTGATAGCTTAGACCTTTCAAGAGACATTCCGAGCTGAGACATTGCAAAGGACATTCCAGTGGCAGACAATGTACAGCTTAAATTAAAATGAACAATATTTCCATATTGTTAAATTTAAAGTCCATTTCAATATCAAAACCTTCCGCTACTACAGGAGAAGAATAGACCTGCGTAAGTGCTCTGCAAAATCTTTTCTTTTTCTATTATTACCTTCTTTTTTATTTATCTTTGAAACCTGGTATATATAGACTGTTTGATTAGCTGTCAGTGTTCGCTGTATTTAGAATTTCATCGAAATGCAACCTTTTCCTATGAAGAAATATTATTTTCTTTGCTAATATGATTAAAGTATGAATCATAGATAAAGAAATATATTTTCCGCTTAATTGCCTTGATGACATCATTCTTTTGTTGTTGTCAGATGCATTTGCAAAAAAAACATCACCAAATTTGAAAATTTCACATCATCACGATGCAAATTGCTTTGAGGATGTGGCTTTGGTCTTAAGATGCAGAACATTTCAGTAAGCAAATAATCTTTATCCATTACAAGATCCTATTAAATGTGTATAGAAACGGGACATACTAGAAAGAAAACAAAATGGCTCACCTTCTATCTCTTGCCAGTTGACTGCTACTTCATCCATTGGAATGCCTAAGTATTGAGCAATGTACAACAACTCCACATCAAATGCCCTGAAATAAATGGATAAACTCCTACTTAATCAAATGCTTTCTCCAACTCTCACCAAAAGTTTTTCTTCATGATATAAATAATTATATGTCATTGAAGCTCATCTCCAGGGAAGAGAAGCTTGGAATGATATGTGCTCTATCATGGACTATTCTGAAGTCGCCATGATCTTAAATTTCAAACTTATCTTTTAAAGCAGCCTTCTAACTTTGTTTTGACATTTTTTCTATATCTACCAAATTATGACACACACTGAGATTTTATTTGATCAAACCATTAAATGTAATCACCTAGATTTTTTTTCACCAAGGTAAGGTTCACAGGTATGAAATTAGAAAACTTGATTCAATTCTCAACATTTTGTCACATTTTCTCATAGTAGTATATTAAACACAATAACATCATGGAACTGCCCAAAACATGTGGACTGCTACTGCCAATTTTACTGCCACATGGCTAGTCAAGCTATTCATTAAACTGCTTATCGGAGCTAGTGATCTTAAATAGACCTGACATTCTCCGTATGTATAAATTATAACTTGGTAGATCCTGCCTGTCTCCCATTTGCAAATGATCCTGGTAGGATTAATATTTCAGGTCTTTAGTCTTCCCTACAACAACCAAAAAAACAAACCTGTTTACATACATATTTCTGACACTTATAACCTGGCTAGTACCTACCATCTGTTTACATGCATATTTGAGAAGAGGACAGCTGCAGCGTTACGAGTCATTAGTTTAAAGCCGCACTGGGTGTCCTTGATGGATCGAACGCAGAGAAACCAAACGAAGAAATGGAAGCCGTACATCAGGATGGTGCGGAAGGAGGAACGCTGAGGAAGAGAGGCCAAATGTACTTACACTGTAACAACTGCTGTAAAAAGGCCTTATGGTTCGTTATTAATAACATTGGGAATGAATTCAATATTGGCAGTTGTGCATCCAACACTTACTTAAACAAACACTTACAGTAAGTGGCTGTAGTGCCCATCATGTTTACTGCAACAGTTGGCCTTGTCCCCTCCCCCTCTGCCACTCTCACACCCATGAATGAATAAGGTAATCAGGTGAGGGAAGGGAGGTGAGGGGAGGGGGAGGGGTAGGGGAGGACCAGGAAACGGAGCCTAGGTCAAAGGAACTTTCGATACTTTATGTCTCACATTTTCTTTTCCAACCAGCCCTTCAAAATCTTGTCACAGCACACGTATTGGACACCTACACGACATACTGGACATACAAAGATAACCCAAAAAACGAGGCCTTCAGTTTGGGGGGAATTATTCAAGAATTAACCATCAAGAATATGACACTGTTAGGTTTTCCATTGCTAGAATCATTTAGAAAACTATCTGATTCAGAAGAAGAGTCACTAAATTATGCTGTCAAATACGGTTGTCATTTAAACAGTTTAGCCTCTATCAGAATAAGTGTCAATAAAACAATCCATTACTTTTGCTGAACAGAGGCACCTTACCTGAGCGACGGCTTCATCCTGCAAATGAGCTCTCGAACCGCAAACCAATGCCCTGGAATCCTGACAAGAACAGAATTAATGAGGAAAGTGTAAAGATGAGTTATAAATATAAAAAAATATATAAAAATAATAATAATGAGGGAAATGACAACTATGGTGGCTGCCTCCTGCAGTTTGTGACGTCTTTCAATTTCTTCAAGCATTCAACAAACTAACTTCTTATGCTCGCTAATGGGGACCTAGACACCAAACACGGTGTTCAATCAAGCTTCACTTTTCGAGTTGTTGTGTTCCTAGGCGTAGGAGCCCAATTCGATTTGGGGGGCTGTAACGCCTTGCCCGAAAAATATAACCAAAATTGTTCACGCTCCGCGCGCGTTCAACATGTTAATGTACATATCATATTGGCTTTTACATTAGTAATGGCGAATTAGTCGGGCAAGCTTAGAACTTTATTTTAATTACCAAGGAGAATTATTTTTAAACTATTTCCTTTAGCTACATCATTACAATTTATATTCTTTCAGTCAGTACCCGAAAAATTCTCAGCATATTGCCTGAATTTTCACAACAATATTTGTTCGGGGGGCTGCAGCCCCCCCTCCCCCCCGCCTCAAACGCCTATGGTTGTGTTACCAGGCGACTGTCACACACACACACACATAGGTACCAACACATGTATCTACATTAACATGCACATCAAAGGGATCCTAAATGTCCTCTTGATATCACCCTTGCTTCCATTCCTTACCTGATTTTTGTTTATTTTCTTCAAGCTTTCTTCTAACTTTACAAGGTCTTTAAATTCTGTAGCACCATCAGCGTCAGCGAATAGTAAAGCACGGCCTCTGGCACTGAGCATGCCCAGACGGATAGCCCCACCTTTGCCTCGGTTCTTTGTCAGAGTCAAGACCCTGACAAAATCTACCGTGTATTTCTTGGAGTATTTAAGACCAACCTGTTACATGAGACAAAGACAACTCAAGTTACCATTCCTACTAAATACAGTTTCTAAAAGATGAAAATAGCTAAGACATGTTAATTGTTTGCATATGATATTTCCTCCAATTAATTCAGAATAGACTTGAATATTGTGTAAAATACACTCTTCTTAAAAGACAATTAAAGATGATGAAATTCAACGAACGAATTGTGCAAACGCATGCACATTGAGTAGCCTTGCGCAAGTCAAAAAGCTGTCCAGATCAAGAGCATGCACCTTTCAGAAACTTGGCTGGGGTCGGTTTTTTTTTCTTAGTTATTCATTAAATAGGCCTAGCCTTAGTCTATTGGATATACATTGTCATATAATAACCAAGCATTTCATGTGACATACAGTAAATGTATTTCATATTCACATAAACTTTGTGTACTTGCTAACACTTGCACTTGTGACACTTGACTACAAACCTTTTGTGACGTACTTGATGTTACCCCAACTACCTGTATATCAGCTGTATAACTATATACAGACAGTGTAGTATTGCTCTTAACAAAATGGCCGTACCAACAGTACGAAATGTTGCAAAATCTCTTGCTTGTATGATTGGCAGACGTGTAGTGATTTCACACTCTTACTCTTACTCTTAATCTTGCACAGTTGTCTGTACTGTTACTCGGACTTGTGGATTTGTACTTCTCCTCAAGGGATTTGGAGTAGTGTCATTTTTTGACGTATGAGGATTTGGTACACCAGAGTCGTGAATTTTCATACAGTTAGCCTAACATTAGGTCATCCTCAATCTGTAGGCTTGGTAGTTAAACATCCAATGTGTTTTGGTCTTGAAGTGGTCTTCAAAAAAGTCTGGAATTTCATTTGTTGCAAACAATTGTGGACACCTGGACCATGAAATATGGTTTGTAGTCTTGTTTCGTACAATGTGGTGAGCAGATTAAGTTGATTTTGTACCCGAACTTTACGATTATCATCAAGAATCTATCAATACCTCACAGAGCAGACTCTGAAGATTGCGATTTCTGTAAAATATTGTAGATAAGCTGAAATTTTGCCTTTTTCAGTGATTGCAAAAGAAAAATTGTTGACCTCAAAATGTAATGATCAAACACTAACCTGTGTTGTTTTGTCTCTACTGCCGTCATCAACGATAATGACCTCATAGGTGAAGCCTTTATTAGATTCCTGGAATAGAAGGACAATGGTAGTAATATTAACTAAAACTGCTAATAATTAATAGAGCTCTAATAAATATCACGTAGCAATCATGGAATATATTATCATATTAACATTCAGAGATTAGTGACAAAATATAAAGGCTATTCACTATTCAGATAATTGACATACAAGAACAAGAAAATGTAATATCTTAGTCTGAAACTGCTTAATACATTATTCTGGATGATTCAAACCCCTGACTCTTGCTCCATAAATGTACCAAAGTTTTATTCCACCTACTGTAGTTTTACTACAAATGTAGGGGGAAAAGATTTCATCACTTGGCATCTAAGCCCCCCTGATTCAAGCAAAAATTTCTCAAACATCAAAGGGACACCCCTCCCATAAGACCCCTCCCCCAGGATGGTAATCTTCCTGCATTGATGTGCCCCTCCCTCCCCCCAAGTGGTTGCTCTGGCTAGGGGCCTGCTCTATTGACAGATAGAATTATGAGGAAAGTAGGCACAATCTGTCTATGTAAGGGATTTCAATTTGGCCTGCGACAATAAAAAACAATTATGGTAATAAAATGGATAGTCTTGCACTAATCAGGTATGCGAAGTCTTAGTTATTTAGGCTTGAGCAGCAAACAAAACCCTCTAACAATTCACAAAACAGAAATTTGACTGGGGTGAGTGGGGTCATTGCCTATTGTAACTACACAGTATGAATAGCAGAACTAGTATAACAGTATCACTCACCCTTCTGCTTTCTAGTATCTCCAAGCACTCATCAAGCATCTTTGGCACTGAAATTATTCATCATAAGATGATAGAAAGCACAGGAAATAATTTTTAGTTGATAATGTGTTTTTCAGCAGGTTTTGATGTTTATCTCTTTATTTATCGGTTAAAGCTAATCAATATACCAAGTTTTTGTGAAGTTTTTGCATTGTTGTAGCAAATTGGTTAGTTTGCATATTTGTTTGCATTATTCCTTAAAGTACAAATATATAGAAGAAATCAACCATGAGAATCTGACTGAAAATTTTGTTGAACAAAGTAATGAAGTGCAAAAACAATTGTTGGCTTGCAAGAAATTCTTAGAGATGACCTCAGGATCGAATTGCCCTCTGCTATACAAACTGAGCTAACCGATGGTTAGTTGTGATCCCTATTGTACAGAATCATAAGGATAAAATGTGAAAAGCTCAATGCAGGGTTAGTATAAAAAGAGGGCCAAGGTATTGAATATACATTACAGTAGGAATTATAGCATGAGGAAGATGCTTTACCCAAGAAATGCAAATTTGTATGAATATACGAAAGCATAGTGACTAACCAGAAAAGATTCCAGTCTTTCACCCAATTTCTCCCCCCTACCCCTCCCCCCAAACAACAACACCACAAGTGAAAGAAACTGAAATAATGCAAGGCACCAAGACATAGAAAGACTAGACATGCAAGCTCCAAATACCTCCCCCCCCCCCCTTCCCAATTTGGGGGAATGACCATTGATGCAGTATTATTACAATGGTTCATTATTCTGTATTGTTAGCCTCCCATCTTCCGCCTGTCCAAGTGAGTCCCACAGTCTCTACCTATCC
>KN884739.1:51290-61538 GCA_000934455.1 Apostichopus parvimensis
ATTCAAAGAGATGTTATGTAAATTTAAAATTTGTATCTAAACACAGATCTAAACACAGATAAGTATGAACAGAAGTAAAGACCACTCACACCCCCCTGCCCCCCCCCTCTTCCACACCCCCTGCCCCCCTCTTCCACATACCCCACACATCTGCATTACAAACCCTGTGATGTCTCTCAATACTCTAGTAGAGTATGCAATACAACTGGTAGTCTTCTGGTAATGCTTCTAGTCCACAACCGGATAGCAGAGTGGATATAAGACAAAATATAATGGCACTAATCTAAGGTAACTAGCAAAGCCAACAGAAAAACACCCAAAATAGATACAAGTGAAATATAATGGCACTAATCCAAGGTAACTAGCAAAGCTAGAGAGAAAAACCCCAAAATAGATACAAGTGAAATATACTGGCACTTATCTAAGGTAACTAGCAAAGCCAACAGAAAAAACCCAAAATAGATACAAGTGAAATATACTGGCACTTATCTAAGGTAACTAGCAAAGCCAACAGAAAAAACCCAAAATAGATACAAGTGAAATATAGTGGCACTTATCTAAGGTAACTAGCAAAGCCAACAGAAAAAAGTGAAAGCAACATGTCAATAATAATAATCAGGACGTCAGTTTCACAATGCTTAAGCGACCACAAATGTGGGAGAAGCTCGCAAAGGCTTATAGATTACATCTTTCACATCAGGGGGCTTCCAATTCAACATTTTAACTCAAATTTGAAATCTTTTCAACTTAGAAAGTCATTACAGATTGAAAAACCAGATTGCTCTTGGATGAAAACCCAACCTTACTATGACCCATGGGGATTGAACCCAAACCTCCAGATTGCTAAGCCTCATTGTTTAAAAAGCCAGCACCTTTGATCCACTCGAGCACAGCACCAGTATAAGATTTAGAAAGAAACTACATGGATATGATAATCAAACCATCAAATTGTTAACATAACGTTCTTCAACTGACGTTTATTGTTATATTCCTCTATTGAGTTGCTAGCTAATTATACAGAGGGTATTACCCTCTAAATCATCTTTCTGATTGAATGGTTTACTTATATGACAAAACCCTCAAATTATTAACTTACCCTGTAGCTAGGATGGTATTTGTTGATCTGAATCTGTGGATTGTACCATGATCCTCAAACCCTCAAATTATAAACTTACCCTGTAGCTAGGATGGTATTTGTTGATCTAAACCTATGGATTGTACCATGATCCTCAAACCCTCAAATCATAAACTTACCCTGTAGCTAGGATGGTATTTGTTGATCTGAACCTGTACCATCCTCTAGACAGAGGGCGACAACTCCCCGGCACTCACCATCCTCCATAATCAAGTCCAGGGCAAAGTACTCAATGAAGTAGTTAGTATCGTATTTTAAGGACTGCAAAAGATGAAAACAAGATGGGAGAGGTCACATCAACGAGCTCCAGCTAACTCTAGGTAAAATCAACCTCTCGGTCAGCCAATCTGCAAGCCATTATGCAGTTTCAATTTACCAACATTATGCAGTGACATATCATAGACAGTTCAAGATCTCCTTTTAAGTTACATGTGATAAAATCAAATAAACAATGATGACAATGTAATGTCATGACATATTATTGGTGGGGTCTTTTTATTATTAAATATTCTCATTAGAAATCTGGCACTGTCACTGTAGGAAAGGTTACCTTACCTCACAAATGCTTGTTTCTAATTAACCAGTCCAGCTATAGCTTGTTAACAGTGATATTATACATCACAGTAATCTTACCTGACCATAGAGTGTGTGAAGTAATGAATGTCCAGTTCTGTCTGCTACAGCACAACATCTATGTGCTTGACCTCCTTTGCCATAGTCATAGCTCTGACCACCAAATGCTCGCTGATAGATCTTGCCTTCTTCTGTCCTGCTGAATGGCATGCCATAGTTTTCAAGCTGAAGGAGAAATGCATTTCAAGCATCCATCACATTGACACGAATACTTGACATATAAAGCAAAGCATAACTGTGACACTACTGTGCACTGAAATAAACAGTCAAATGCAGTCAGAATGGCAAGTTATCTAACTATTATATGCAGTAACAGTACGTTACCACTTAAATATAGCAACTCTACTGGTTGTTAGGTTTCAGCCAGACATTCAGCATTCAAAGAGAAATGGCAAACAATGGCAATTAAAAATCCGGAAATAGATTAAAACAACGGAGGATTTCATAAAATGTTGGTGGGGCCTCAGGATCCCCCAGCCTGTTTTGTTACCTCTATTACAGCTTTAGGGGCTTCTTCAGTCATGTAATGGATTGCATCTTGATCTCCAAGCCAGTCTGATCCTTTAACAGTGTCATACCTAGGAATGTGTAAATAAATCAATCAATCAATCAATCCAGGTATGATCAATTCAATGGCAACAGCTTGGACTTCATTACTCACTTCTTCAGCATTGAATCAAAGAAACTTAACTATTAAAGTTTTACATGTTCTGTCAGCATGCTACCTTAGGAGACTTCACAAATAGCTTACAACTAATGAACGGAACGAAACATACATCGTTTTTTGTTCCTCCCAATATAAACAATATGTATAATGTTGTAATACCTCTGTCAATAATCATATTATGAGTGTTTTAACACAACACATTGTTATTAGCTTATTAGCTGTTGTACAGAATAGAGAGCAGGTACAGAGAAGTATCCCAAGAATTACAACAAATTCACCTTTGTCATCTGTTTTTAAATTGCTTTCTTCTTTCCAAAACCAAAGTTTCTATCTTCAGCTAGCTATGTGGTACTGTTAAATCACCATTCAGGGTTTTGCTTATCTTCAGCTAGCTGAGTGGTACTGTTAAATCACCATTCAGGGTTTTGTTTATCACCTGACACAGCAGTTACCGTACATATATTGCCTTTAAGATCTATCCACAATGCTGTTGTTCAATCAAACCAATAAATGGTCTCATTACCACCTGAGAGAGTTTTGTATGTCAAGTCTGTCCTAATGAATTAACATTATATACACCAAATCAATTCCCGTAATGACTTATTTGGATTTCCATTACATGATTCCTATCATTAGTGTATTCAATATTTTGTTTGATAGTTTCAATGTTGCATATGTATCATTCTTGATATGGGAAAGAAAGCCTGAAATATGTTTAAACTGATCACAGGATCACTTACATATGCCACCTCCAATTATCAGGCTCCATGTTTCCAAGAGCAGCATTAATGCCTCCCTGAGAATTGAAAATAAATAATTACTGTAAAATAAAACCCTGGAATGAACAGGAACAATGCTCAATTCTTGAGAATTAAAAATAAATTGTTACCATAAATAAGACCCTAGAATAAACAGGAACAATGCTCAATTCTTGTCTTCAACATGCAGATTGTACATACAGTTCACTGTAATTTTTCTTTATAGTTTTCTGCACCTACAATAGATGGAACAATTCTATTACATCCCATAAGAAATAACAGCTTTCATTTCATACCTTAAGTGTGATATTCATTCCTTTAGTGTGATATTCATCCCATATTCAGTCATATCAAGACTTTTAACTCAGGTTCTTGTCTGAGCCTCTGATCATACAGAATGATGTGTCGTATCATAAAATGAACATTTTCCAATTTCCCAAATCATTAAACTGTCATACTTATCTGACAGCTCATCAAAAGTTGTCACATGCATGTCTTCATCCAACAGTTAATCTGCTTGTTATTAAAGATCACAGCATGCAGACAGCTTGACAAATGTTTCTAATGATATGCTCAAAAGATCAAAACTTTGTGTGATCAGAGTAGGTATCACAGTCAAATTGTTTTTTAACAAACAACTCTAACACAACCCTCTAGCTCATGATACCAACCTGAGCAGCCACTGTGTGAGACCTTGTAGGAAAGAGCTTAGTCACACATGCTGTCTTGAAGCCTTCATGTGCTAAACCAAAGGCTGCCCTGAGTCCAGCTCCACCTGCTCCCACCACGACTGCGTCGAATGTGTGGTCAATAACCGGGTAGTCTCTTGAGATCTGAAATCATAAAGATGACAACAATAGCTTCATTGTTACATTCATAAGGTTACTGTACATTACAAAGGACACAGATCATGCAGTTTTGTGTCTGTATGAATGAGAATAATTAACTCCTATGCTAATGTTTTACTCTGAAGTCATATGAATATAAGTAGATACAGTAATATTACACCTAGACAATCTGTGATTGTCAGATCATAGGTTTCTTTCTATTAATGGAGGGATTTCACTATCAATCCTAGACAGAATTGTATTGTGAGTATTTGCATAATTGTAGCAGGAAGGAATTACTTAGCAGGAAACATGGTCAAATTTAGTTATAGGTAAACAGTCATAATGGATAACGATGAAGCAAATACTTGAACTATAAGTAAAATGTTGATCTTTTGTGGGTGAAAGTTGTTAAGAGTCATAATTCTCTCTCTTTGTGACGTGATGTGATATGTCAGTGAGAATCTAAATGGGAGACTAATGAAAGCACATTTCTTGTACAGACACCTCCGTATACTAATTATTGAAAAGTAAAATATTTCAGAACGAGACGTAGGTGATGCTCATATTTGAGACTATTGGTGTCACTGATTGCAACGTTAAAGTCACTTTAATGTATGTACAGGCAATCCTTGCTTGATTCTTATATTATACAGCAAAGGTTTATTTCCATACCTGTCCAGTTTTAACATTCTCATCAGTTTGTGATCCACCAATGGAGAAATGAAATGGTCTGCTACCTGCCACTGATACCTGTGAAATCAAGAACAATAATAAACGTAACTCAGGAAATACAGTAATTGCAAACCTAAAGGTTCTTTAACTTGTTGTAATAATTAAATTTAGATTATTCTAGAGAGTAATAAATTATGTGTGACATGGTATACTAGAATATGAATTGTCTGTGACCCAGAGTTCAAGCAGTTTCAATGAGTTACATGACTATTCTGCACTGTTTTTAATGCAATTTCAATTGCTTTGCAGCCAAGGCTTAATGTTAACCCATGACTTTGTTTCCATGTCATGTGTGTCACGTTTTAAGTGAACAAGTTTTGACAAGAAGACGTAAAAGTCATCCTAACATGACAATTGTTTTAGTCGCTTAGACAAGGATAGACACCGCACCATATTCCTAAGTGATGATTATCCCTTTATTTCAAGCATTCATATATAGCTGCATGATTTACTATTTTATTAGAGTTATTTTAAGGTAACCATGCTTCACAAGAAATAGGAGTGCATATGCACTTAGGCTAGTAAATGTACGAGCAGGTGATATTTAACGTTCGTGCATATTGCATGGCAAAGATATCACATGACCAATATACATGGGGAATACCCTTTGAGCTGAATCATGTCATTCAGGTATCACCAGAACAATGAGATTTGCATTCCTATATAAATAAAATTCAGGGATCATCTCAACATTTAATGCTAGATATATTATCTGAGACTTATGGTTCTATGAACATTTGATTGCCACTATTATATTGGGGTTGCTTTTTATTAATTGTAGAGGAAAACAGTAAAGTTTGTGACTGTAACGGGATCTCCGAAATAACATCTCTGACATAACTCTCATTTTCAGTTAAAATTCAGTGTTCCCCCCAGTCAAATTGGGGCGCCCCAGTGTTATACATATTCATCAAAATAACACTTTGTATGCTTTCCTTAGAAGAGATTGAAATATTACAAAAACCTCAAAACTGTGTTGTTGATATTAATGGATGTCATAACTCATTCAAACAACACTTACAATATTTTGTTGCATTGGATTTTTGGAAGAGTTGCAACTTCATGGAACAACTTTCAAGATATTGTTGCCAACCTACAGTAAGATAGTGTTATCCATACAAATAATGTTGAGCAACATGAGAGAGATCTTTGTCATGGTCGTCTTCTAAAGGAATATGAATGCTGACTAATCGCGAATGTTACCGTATATAACGTCCTAGCTTTAGCTCTGCAGGCTACACTTCACATATGTTTCATTAATGTGTGGTACTTAACTTCAATCTCTATTACTGACACATATTCTGGAGGGCGTCCAATTATAGGGTATAAATGAAATCATGCTATTAACTTACTGTATGCATAGTGGATGGGAAAGCCACTACGAAGGCTTAATCCAGATTATCCTAAATTGTTAATGATAACTATACATATGATCATGGGTAGATAGAAAGAAACTGCCAATGCTTAATCCAGATTATCCTATCCTAATGAAAAGAAAGCTGTATGCTGTATTAGTGTATATGTGACTACAACAACATGAATTACAGTACCGCCAATAAGTAACTTGGTAAACCGCGCTCCTTTTTTGCGCTCAGTGCATTTAACCGCGCTCTATCTTTTGTTAAAACCCGCATTTAAATGCATTTAAATGCGGGTAATTGCGGGGAACTGTTTATCAGAGCGCAGATTCCGTCGGAAGGCTTCCCTAATTCTATTCATGCCCGCTAGAAGTGTGAAGTTCATTGTTACCGTCAGACGGTCAATGGCTGTAATCCTACTTAATTCCTTCCAATCCGGTAACAAAAGAATATCGATCGTCGCTGGTAGAAGGTAGACCAAAGGTTTATACTCGGTGTTAAGCATGTATCTTCAACTGTTTAAATTCAACATACGATACAAATGTCCGCGCAAAAATATGTGAGCAAAATAGTTGACCATTAAATCCCAAAAAAAGGAATTCACATTTTAACCTGTACGAGGAAAATCATTGGTACAGCAGGCTGTCGTCTGATGATTTGCATGCTACAGTACTGTACAACGTTCTTACAATGTGCGTGAAACACTTGTTCTCAGTTAAACTTGGCAACTCGCCAAGAAACGATTGTCAGTGGAACGTCTATACATAGTGGAACAGCGAACAATATCCAATGCACCGAGTCTTGTCTCGTATTCGTAAGCCTATGAACAGTACTCTATAAATCAGTGCAACGTTTCCTAGCCTACAGTAATGTGCCTAAAGTCCACACAAAACACGAGGCCTGATGTTACTACTAAAAATGATATGTTAGTTACCCCGAAAGGATAAGGCACATAGTTTCCTTCTTGCTTTTTATTTCTTCTGGTAACCAAAACATATCGGGTAATAAAATAAACACGTATAAGAAAGGTTTTCCCCTTCAACACGAAATTATTCTCGTTTAAAATAAATTTTACTCGCGCAGCACAGTACCATTCATAATTTGCATATTACACCAAATTTACACTCGGCGTCCAGATGGCGGGAAAATGTAACATCATGTTCAATTTGTTGTGTCGTTCCCATGGTGCAATGAACTTGTTGACAAGTTCGAATGTCGATGACCTACTTATGTTCTGTGACCAATGTCAATGGGAATTATGTGTGTAAAAACTCGGGTTTTTCCACGTGTTATATATATACATAGAAGTTTCACGTAAGCGGAGCGAATTTCGGGGAGGCTCGTTGATTGTGAGTAAGTACTTATCTAAGCATCAGTATTTGTGAAAAATATCAGATATTCTCTTTGAATGTCCCCTCCATATATCTCTCTTTCTCCGTCCACTCAAAGCTCGACATTTACGCTAATTCTGTTCGGGGGGAATTATCGTAAATATCGAAATATCACGATAACTTTTGAACTATTTATCGTGACGGTAAAAAGCAAATATCGCCCAGCCCTACCACCACGCTATGAATAGCGTTGTATCGATCGGTTCACTCCCATTGTGTCGGTGGTGAATAGCGAGCGGGGGGAATTTGCGTTCCTTTATTTGGAGTGCGGGGAAAGTAGCGTTCCTTTATTTGGAGCGAGGGTTAATTACAGTTAAGCTGCGTTTTGCGCTGAATCGCGCTAATCTTTACCAAGTTACTTATTGGCGGTACTGTATGTCACTGTCAGTAGAGCATACACCACCATGGTATGAAGTTGTGTTTTCTTGAGTTGTATCTACACAATTACGTCAACGATATGAGTCCCTACATTCAAGGATGTTGGTTGCGACTTGGTAGGAGTGGCAATCCCATTTTTATTTTACTGTAGATGGGATAACTTAGGCTTTACCAGGCGGCAAATTGCAATGCTGTCCTGTGCCTCCGTATGAAAGACGATTTCGTGCAACTAGGCCAAGTGATATAGAATATAGATACTCGTTTATGTAACACCGTCAGGATTGACCTAATATTTGATACTGCACGATAGTTATTATAACAACAATAACGTGGAAATTTTTGCTTCACAAACCTTGCTCGTTAAATTATCAACATTTTTCAAAAGCGATGCACAACCCGCTCGCTTTAACGCAAACATTCTGGACGTAGAAACACAGTTTTCTTGTTATACAAGTGATCGACCCTCCTTGTCAGTGCTCCAATACTTACGTAAGTAAATTATGTACTGTTTCCACAGTATCGAAGTGGCAGGGACAAGCGTTATGTAACTTAACTAGGGAGTTAACCAGAATGCATTGAGGTTTCGATGACTTCAGTGCACTAGCCTTCTGGTTGTTAGTATAACCAGAACTAGCTGTTACAATATTTTGATACAATAACACTATGGCATGATAAACACACTTCAGTCTACTGTACGTGGATATACACCAAAAACAAAAGGGGTCTTGTACTCAATGTTAGGAATCCACACATGGTACACCAAGTATTAGAGGTATCCACAATTTCCAGCGTTAGATACCGTGTAAAAGGTTCTCAGAATTTGACCTCTGGTGACCTCAAAGGAGATTTGACCTCACAAGCAACAGGATTCTTGTACTCAATATGGCAAATCGATACCATGTATGAAAAGTATCCATGATTTCTACCATGAGAAATCATGTTTTCAAGGTTTTCAGGCCTCGACAAACATTCATGGTTTCGATGATAATCGTAACCTATGCAATCATGCAGGCGGAGAGTGTGTGTATGTGTGTGTGTGTATGCGTGTGTGTGTGTGACACCTCGCTTGCAAACATGATAACTCAAGAAGGGAAGCTTGGATCAATATAATATTTAGTGAATATGAGTACCACATTGAGTAGAAGAACCCTATTGGTTTGTTGGGAGGTCAAAGGTCATTTGGAGTCACCAGGGGCCAGATAGTGAAAACCTTGTTAACACGATATCTCAAGGAGGTAAACTTGGACCAATCTCATATTTCATGAGTAGGAGGACCACATTTAGGGGGAAAAGCCTATAGTTTTTTGTGGAGGTCCAAGTCCATTTGGGGTCACTAGAGGTCAAATTGTGAAAACCTTGTAAACACGATAACTCAAGAAGGGAAGGTTGGACGAATCTCATATTTAGTATGAAGTTGGTACACGTTCAGCACAAGATTTAATTGAGGTCAAAGGTCAGTTGGAGTCACCAGACGCCAAATTGTGGAAACCTTGTTTTATAAGCTACCGTATCTCCCACAGATGAGCCTATCAGATGACATACTGTATGTGCGTTAAGCCTCATACGAATAGGAGGCTATTGGCGATTGGAAATGAGCTTATGGGCATTCGAAGAATCTAAAACTCAAACCTGAAAATACGAACATATTTGCATTGGCTTCAACGTGCCGCTCGGAAGCCTTACTTTGCGTGCAAAAAGGTGTACTTTGTAGTACACCGGTTCTATTGGACGTTGCCCGTCGTATTTATTTGTTTGTTGATGCCCGTAGTATTTTACTTTGAGTGAGCTTTTGTTTTGCGGGGGTCTCTGATTCAAACTACCTCAACTACGTCACAAAATAAATTAATTTGTTCGATTGACGATAGAGTACGCAAGCACAGTAGTGCAATTCGAAAATATTTGTAATTCGAATGATTAATTCGTCCATAGAATGAATTATGTTAAGTGTGTTCAATATTACCACATAAAGGGTGGACAAATGTTGAAGATTGTATTGAATTCGTTAACTACGCCCTCATTTACTTTACAGTGGTTGGTGAAATAGTCAAAGAGCACTCCTTGGTTCGATAAGTGGAACGTTAATTGATAAATGCGCTTATGTTCTAATATATTTGTCTACTATAATGAAAATCTAGTTAGTTTTTGTGTGAGCTTGTTTGTTTGTTGTTGTTGTTTTTAAATTGGGATTTGCTTTGGACAGCAGGTGAAAACTTTACCCTTAGGCCTATGAATGTGCAATCGTGGAGACAAGACTTGTAAGTTTTGTGACAACAGTGTGAATGGTAGGATACTAGCAAATGGGATCAAACGTTTTGTCCATTCTACAGCATATACAATTGACTGTGGAAATTGTCAATATGTCGCAT
>KN884742.1:2276-27888 GCA_000934455.1 Apostichopus parvimensis
TCGAACAAATGGATGATATTCGGGGTTTGCAATTTTTCAGTCATGCAACCGGGCAAATACTCGGCAAAGACGGGTAAGAAGACGCCAATAACGAATTTGATGTTATTTTACATTGTGAACAACATGGCAACAAATCAATGTTCTTTGGGGGATTAAATAATTTCAGTTACTATTTAGAAAACTCGTATTTCCATGGCCATAAACACCTAAACTTTTGTATGGCCGGGAATATAATTTTCCTCTTCGCGTTAAACACTGGTACGTTGTTAAAGGGAGGTTGTAAGTTATACATAAAATACAAGGAGTAGAGATACATAGCCGATCTATCATTAATATGCTCCTCCTGTCCCTCTCTATACCATCTCTCCCTTTCTCTAGACCTTCACCCAAAAACTGATTACGCTGAAATACATGTCCAATTTATTGTAGCACTGAGTAATTTTGAACCCCTCCATGGAGAGTCGAAACCAGGTAAACAAACATTTTGAAGAAACTTACGACTATCAAGTCAAATTTATGCAATGTTGATGTTGGAAATATTAGTCATACTTATTAATCACTTGTTTGGTATATTTTAAAGCGCTCGTTAGCAGGTGAAAATTTGTCTTGGTATTAGGTTAGATTTGATTGTTAATGACATTTATGTTTGGCTTGTGCAGATGGAACGAAATGAGGGAGAATGGTTTACAAAACAATCTGTTAAATTTTCAAAACTTTTAAACACAATCATTTCAAGCAGATTCGATTAAAGTTTTAAAGCCTAATAAGGGTTGGTCAACATGAGAAGCCATTTAAGCAACTGGCTCAGCTAAGTACCTACCCTAAATACCAGTATTATCTTTCTTGGAGCATACAACGCAGCTCATTTAACTTCATATCGCAATTAGTATACATCCCTAAAGTGTAGGAAGGAGGGCGGTGTCACTCGAGATAAGTTGTAATCATTTTCAATTTTCACTGTATTTTGCCAGATATTACTTAAGTGTAGGCAGTCGAAAGAAATATTGTGCACCTAAAGCAATGGTCAGCTACTATTAATTGACTGTAGTAAGATAACGCATGTTTTTTTTTTTCACAACAGCACTTTCCCCAATGTCTTCCCAATCTATATGACCTTATAAAAATAACATTTTGGAATATACATATTTAATAAAGTATAAGTACAAATGTGAAGAAAACAAATATTGAACGAAATATATACAGTCGAGCAAAAGAAAGTAAGTCTTCAGATTAATAATTTATCATAAATTAGCACAGTTTGACACTCATATACATGATACCCGCCCTACTGTGTTAGACAATATTTTGCCCATACATGCATGGTGTAACCATTGTCGAATGGAAAAGTTCATTATTTATCCGCTGTAGCACAATGTAATTGATTTATGTTTCCCACGTCCATGCTCTTAAAGGGAGGGTATGGGCAATGGGGGAAGGAGGGCACGTGGGAATATGGCAAGTCTCCCATCACCAATCAATCTATCGACTCCAACGCAGGTATCCATGTCATCTTTAGTCTGGAAGTGCAATTGTTATGTAAATATCATCGAATGCAGATCTGTGTAGCTCCTGTTTATTTGCTTGATTTTGCATTAGCCCTTTGCGTGCAGACGAATGCCATTTATATTTATTGGGCCTATCTTTCATATAGTCTGGGCATCGAAATTGTGTCCCATGCAACACACAATATAAATCCTTAACTGATAAAATACTTATTTTACAAACTGAGAATCATGACAGATAAGTGGCTATAACTGCTATCCGTAAGATTTGACTTTGATCAACAAATAAAATTGTAATCAGTTCCAATCGTCTTGTCAAAACAAAAATATACCGCCACTTGTGAGTGCTATCATACGCTAGACTAATAAAATTGAATTTTTATCACTCCATATATGGATATTGTGTTGTCGTATGTTCATGTTTTGTAAGTAAGATGTAAGCATTATCGTGACATAAAACGGTGTGTGTCTGTCAACAATGGAAAAGGGTAATTACTTCCAATAGTATACCTATCATCACCCATCGATCCTAGCAGGTAATTTAAACGCGTCTATAGTACCTCCATTGAGTGCATTTATTATTTGCAAATATTAGCTATGAATATCACTACAATACGGTTGAAGGTTAACAACAGGCAAATTACTTTTAGCGTAACAATACTTCTAAGACAAGACTTATAAAAACTTCAAAGACAACAAGACTTATAATATTACATATGTAGTGCATGTTCACTTCTAATACGAAACCAACTTGATAAGCTCTTCCTTTATCTGTTCTTTATTATTAGAAGGCAATATTATTGTGTTTTTAAGACCCTTCGTTAGCACAGCAACACCTTATCTACTACATATTGCAAATGAATGGAAGTGATCTCTTGTTGTGCATCCATCTTCTCGTTGTGTTCACGAAAAAACAAGAAAAAACGATGAACTAACTAATCTCGTACACTCAAAGTCAGTAACGCGTTTGTATTCTCTTTGCAATGGCGATACACGTTATGTAAAAATGTTGCATTATTTTGCAATCGGTGTCCTTCTAAGGAATCTGATCTCGCAGCATAACTTCAAGCATACAAGAAGCCAACGGTGTTCTTAAAGAAAGGCCAAACATGTTCTAAATAGGTTCAAATATATGCATTTCTACATTCATTAATATACGATTGGGTTTTGGGGATCAGGAGTGGTATGATGTGCCACAGATAGTTTGCTTTCTATCTAAATACTGAGAAAAGACCTTTGCAGAAAATACAGCAACGAGTTTGCAGCATATTTGGTTACACAGAAAGGAAGGTTGTAAGTAAGTCAAGTACAAGGACTTGAGATACAGAGCCGATCTATCATTAATTTGTTAATCCTGCCCCTCTCTACACCATCTCTCTCTTTCTCTAGACCTCTACCATAACTGAATCCGCTGAAAAACATATCCAGTCCATGGTAGTACTGTGTAATTTTTAACCCTTGTGTACTGCATAGAGAGTTGAAATAAGTCAAGCTCAAAAAATGTAAAGCTTTCAAGTCAAACTTTTGAAAATCGCGTTATCAATTTCCTTAAAGGAGATCTCTTGATTGTGTTAACTGTTTCATGATTTAAAAGTAGGCACGAAATTACAATAAATGATAGACCATTCTCTTCATTGTTAATCACCGGCTTACTGAAAGAGGGCAGTGTTATAGAATTAAATATAATTTAAAACAACTGTCTAAGACAAAGTTGATAAGGTCAAACTGCCATATTTTCAAGTGAGTTATTTAGTTGTTTGCTTGAAATACTAACGTAAAGATAAAGTAGACAAAGTACATATCAGTGAGCTATTATGAGAGACAATAGGGTTCAATGACTTGATAAGTGGAGGGCAGTGCTCTTAATTCTTGTTTCAGTTGTATCAAAGCAGCTTTTGTAGTTGATAGTAAGTTACATTTGCTTGTTACAAATTTAGGCTTCCAATGAATGCATACCAAAGGTTGTTTTCAAAAGAGATATTTTATGTTTGGCGAATCCAGATGAAGGAAAAGCAAATGGTTTGCAAAACAATATGTTCAGTTTTGAAAACTTTTACAACCCAATTTAATCGAGTCAAGCAGATTCGAGTAATGGTTTTTTTAGCCTATTCAGGTGTGCCAACGATCATACTTTCTTCTCTGGCATCAAATACGGGAAATTTTGTATTAATATTGTGTCATCTCGAACCGATTACCAAATTTAGAAAAGAATATGTCAAGGTAATGAGCTTAATATTAGTATCTATGCGTGATGCGTTTCAAATATTTAAATCTCATGAGTTAATTTTAAAACTACTTTTTAACTGATTTCAATATCCATTTATGCGAAAGGCTGTACCATATGGTAATACATACTTTATTTTAATCACCTTTCATCAATACTGCCACACCACACTGTTGTTCAGAGGTTCCGTGATTGAATCCAAAATATCACACTACTTGTTATTTTCTTAATTTTCTAATTATTTTCTTAGCGGAGGATTCCTCCGACCAAGCGGGTCAATAATATCATATCATATCCATATATTTGTATATTTGCTTCTTTCTTTTGTAAGGATTTAATCATAATGTTAGTAGTAGTAGTTTTTGGTCCATCCTGCTGCTGATATCAACATGTACTTCATATTAATCAGGCGCGTATCCAGGGGGCGTTGGCGGCGCGCGCCCCCCGGGTAAGGAAAAGAGGAGAGAAAAAAAGAGAAGAAAAGAGGAAAAAGAGGGGGAAAAAAAGAAAAGGAGGAGAGGAAGGAAGGGAAAAGAAAAAGAACAAAGAGAGAAAAGGAGCAAAAGAGGGAGTAGAAGATAAACGCCAAGACCTCGGGAAGAGAAAGAGGAACAGTCATAATTACAGCGCTGATCCCTATTATATATACACAGGGAGGCCAGTGACAGATCGAGGATTACGGAGGGGACGTGCGCCTCACCCTACCCCTTACACCGACAACTCCATTTTTGACGTTCCATTTTTCCTCTCTCACTAATGTACATATATATACTATATATGGTCTATCATAACGCGTGTGTGTGTATGGACGCCTTAAACAATTGTACAATTGTGCTATGGAACCAACTGTGGCTGGTCTTGAACTCGACCGAGTCGTCGGGGAACATGACGCATTTCGGGAGGGGGCAACCGCCCCCCCCCCCCGAGCAAATTATTTTTATGATATCGCTAGTAATTTCAAAATAGACAATGATTAGATGCAACTTACAAGGCATGGGAAGTGTCATTTCCAGCGATCTGGGAGGCATTTTCGGCCAAAATTTTCTTGTACGCTTGGCGCCAACTGATGGTGGCGCTACGCTTAGATAGTTTGCCTACAGGCTTCGCCCCTCCCTTGGCAAATTACTCGCTTCACGCATGTTCTAATTTGTAAAGCAAAGAGCAAATATCACATCATATCAGTGAGCATGAAAATGCTTGTTCCAGGATGAACAGCCTCAAAACTGTCTATGTGTGTAGTCAAAGGCGTGGGAGCCCAATTGGATTTGGGGGCTGTAACGACTTGCCCGGAAAATATAACCAAAATTTTTCGCGCGCGAAGCGCGCGTTCAACATGTTAATGTCGATATCATATAAGCGAGCATCGGTCATTACATCGCATGGCATCGTGTGCCGTACGGTCCGTCAAAGTTGCGCAGTATACCGCCGGATGCTAATGTAAACAACGAAATGTCTTATGTAGATGGAGAAAAAGCATACAGATCCAATTATGTCAAATCTCTCTTTTACAGTAGTAATGGCGAATTAGTCGGCCAAGCTTAGAACTTTATTTTAATTACCAAGGAGATAATTTTTAAACTATTCATTTCTTTAAGCTACATCATTGCTATTTATTTTTCTTCCAAAAAATTGGTTGTGGGGGGGGGGGGGCTGCAGCCCCCGCCTCCTACGCCTATGTATGTAGTGTTCGGTTTCGAAATATCTGATAGCGGAAATATCTGGTATTTTTCATTTCCTTCAACGAAGTTTTATAATAGCCGTTATAAGAGGTTTTAATATTTGTACACCAATAAATTAACTGTGTCTGAATTTTCGAAAATTTCCTGACCAACATTCTTCATCATACTTCCCTCTACTAGTGCAATTTTGACCTGTCTGATAGGGGTTGAAGGAGGTTTTTCTATATTGGTTGTCCATAGATTGAATTTGTGCAACATTATGGGTATGTTTTGAAGTGATTTTATTCACGAGAAGTGTGAATTTTCAAATTCTGAACAAATAATAGGCTTAAAACCTTGAAAAGTGGGGCTTTCGGATATTTTGGGCCGTGACGTAGAATCACCTACAAAAGCAATGAATGACCCACAGGACATGCAATGAGGTCGAACATGATGTGTGACTGGTGACAATCTTCAAAAAGGTTATGGATGGCAAAACAACTATTGGGAAATACTTGGTTCTCAGGCAAAAGTGAACATCTGGTTGGTCATTTTCAAGCCCGAGAAATGCCGTTTCCGGTGATCTGGGGGGTATCAAAACCAGAAATTTTCTTGTACGCTCCGCGCCAACCGATGGTGGCGCTCCGCTTAGATAGTAATTCGCGCCCCCCGGGTTAGAAAATCCTGGATACGCCCCTGTTAATGTAATGACAGAAGTGAATACATTTACACCACAGAAAAACTACAAGTTAAGAAAGCAATATTATTGTGTATATGATATTTGAAATACCCTTAATATTGATGTAATCCATGGTGAACCGACAATTAAGTACGCCACCTTCAATATGAACTATTAAGGTAAATGAACTTTACGTCACCTTTCACAAGCTTTGCAATCGGGAGAGCTTCAAACGGTTGGTACCCTAATCACTGATATAAAACGTTAGTCAATATTTACGCAATATGGTAATCACTATAGGTGTACGTTGTAAGGCTTCCTATGGCATTAAAATACACTATTTTAATAATTATACCTATCCAACATAACAACGTAAGATACAATCACACTTACTGAAAAAAAAAATCTTACACTGATCATCGGTTACATTAATAAACCTGCTTGACAACAGTAAATTCATCATTGGAACTGGATCCTGAACCATTCAAAGGAAATACTGAACCAAATTTATAATATATACTTGAATATAACACATAATTGAAGGGGACAGATTACATCACTTTATTTGTCATAACCATAGTCACGTCCAAATTTTCTAAATTTAGAAAACGAAACATGACCTCAGTTTCTCGGAAAATTTATGCAAAATCAAAGCGTTACGTCCTACGGTTGTAACATTTATAATCGGTTTCCCGCTACAGATCCCCTGAGTTTAGAGAAACTATCCTCTAACACTAGAGAAAAAGAAATTTGAGTAGAACTTTCTTCTGAATGTTGATTTACCCACCCAGGATTCAAATTAAAGTTCAAAAATTGAAATTCACATAGTTTCAGACACTGTGTTCAGTCAACAATGTACCAACTCTACAATGTTTTAGTCAAGCCAAGGGTATAGTAATAGTGTATAGTGATTAATGAAATTTGTAAAAGTGAGTAACATAAATCCAAAATCATAAAGCAAATATTTTAACCTCTTAAAATACTTCAATTATATTTTAATTATTTATTGCTTGAAAACTGCTTTATAAAAAACAGAGGATTGGTTGTTGAGTTAAACCTTTACCAACATTTTGAAAGGTGTACAAGGAAACCAACTGTTCCCTTAAGTTTTGTTTATGTTGGCTATTTAGCAATTAAGACAACGATAGTGACCATTGAACATTTCCTATCTTTCCTGTTCTATAATCGCATTTGCTGTACAATACCGAGTATTGTAGTGAGTTAATGCATAAAAATTTTGATCACATACCCAAATACAAACACTATTTATGTGTAAACCTAACAGAAAACAATTTTAGTACACATGTCCTTGATTTGGCTTCCCCACAACTATCGGGTTTGAGTATTTACGAATAATATACGATACTTACTAGTCTCCAACTTTGCATTTGTACTTTCTTGTGTATCTACTCTACATGACTGGTATATTTAAGCACTACGCCATCACTTCCGGGCCCTGCTAACTTATATGCTCATATTTCCTTGATTTTGTTGTAAACAGTTTTTGGCAAATGGCCCAACCCTCCTTTAAATACCAAACTTGCAAATGCTTACTAATAACCAGGCTGACACTGGATGCATTTTTTGGCATTCAAATTCTGCGGAACATCCGGCCTCGGAGTCAGACACGTAGTGACCAGTCGCTGGAGTATAAAAAAGGAAATAGTGTGTGGGAAATATCACAGCATTGTCTCCACCTCGCAATGCTGGGGAAGATGAAAGTGAAGGAGGATGCGTTGTTTTGCTTTTTACATAAATGAACCAACTTGTGCGAATAGCTAAGAAATGTGCAACACAGAAAAAAATAATAACTGCAAATGTGAGATTAGACGTACTTGGCGATATATTAAATTACATTTTTGCATAAAACCGAGAACCTTTCACAGCACCCTGACGAATTTAATGATGATCATGCATCTTTTCTGACCCTCAAAGTACAGCATATATTTTTAATACACATTTTAAAAATCTTGCTCCGCCACTTGCAACCAAAAGTTCTAAACGTGTGGGATCCCGCAATGCTCCATGATAGGATCATTTCTCTTTATTATTAAGTAAATGATTTTCATAATCTCTCTCAAAAATGCCTCAATTGTTCTGTTTGCGGACGATACAAACGGTTTCTTCTCTGACAATAAACTAGTGTTCATGTCTGCTTGTTTATTCTACAGAAGAGAGCCATTAAGCACATTTCAATTGCTGGATCTTGCGATCCAACTAATGGTATGTTTAAGGGGGTTTCTTCCTTTACCTATAAACTTCTGAACAATCTCCTGCCGAGTAACTTTCCATTTCTTCTAGCAAAATAGTTTCATACACATATATGGTACCCGAATCCTAATTTTTGGAGATACCATTTCACTACCCTTTCTTGTTTCTTACAAAGTTCATAACGTTCGAGGACTGTAAAGGTGTGGTACTCATCAGTGGCGTAACGATGAGTCTGGAGGCCCTGGCTCCTAGCCCAAAGGGGCCCCCTATCAGGAAGTCCAAGCAGGGGCTTCCGCAGAAATGTTCACAAGGGGGTGGGTCAGTTGGTCATGTAGGTGTAACACACTATTTGATACTATCTAAGCGGAGCGCCACCGTCGGTTGGCGCGGAGTGTACGACGATTTTTTTGGGCCAAATAATACTCCTAGATCGTCGGAAAAGACACTTCCCGGGCGTTTCAAGTTGCATTTACACATCGGTTATTTTGAGATATCATGTCTTAGGATTTTGACTTTTCAATAATGTTAGTAGTGCATTATGGGTCCGTATGCAAGAACATAACTAGAGAACTGTTAGTTGGGGGAAATCATTGAAATGTCAATTATTTATTTCAATTTTTTTAATTTCCAGGGGGCAGGGAAGTGCCCCCCCACTTGCCACTTCCTGCAGACGCCTATGGGTCCAAGGTCTAAGGATTTATGCAGGATCAATGCAGGGTGTCTTGGTTTAGAACAATTGAATGGCCATTTAGCATTTACACATTGTTTCCAGCTGACAATATGCTAAAATAAAGAGAAATGACAGAAAAATACTATCAACATAGCTATTCAAATTATTTGTAACTATATACCATGGAATGAGGATTGAGGAATTCGGCTTCTGGGTACATCTTACAAGTTGTATGAGTGGGAAACAACATTCAGTCTTGCATGAATTTTTCTTAACCAGTAAAAACGGGCCCTCCCTATCCAAAGAGGTACCCTTTTTATGTGCCTCAGTATAGCGTGGGCCCCTTTGGTCGGGGCCCTGGCTCAGCACGGTCCGAGCCCATAGGAGTTAGGCTACTGGCACTAATTGCCAGCAATATTGGTTAGCAAGCCAAGTATACAATCTTTAAGAAATAACCTTATAAAACATGTAATAATCATGTACAAGTTAAGTTTTACTGTTGTAAGCGACTTATTGTAGAGTTGTTATTGACGTAATTACACCTTAGGTGATTGCTTGGACGTATTGCATACGTTAGTGATGTGTAAGTAAACTTGATAAACTTGAAAGGGGGTGGGGCAAAACTGGGACATGTGTATTGTCAGCTTAGGAATGGGTTCTTGAAATCGGTGCTTCGAATTTTAAATAACTAATGTCTATTTGTCTTTCTTCTGTTTGTGTTTTTTTAGAGAGTAAGCTCCCGGCAAGCCCTCAAGAATGTTTAATTTGCTTCCTTTAAACCATGTCTGTATATGCACTTAGTTTATATTAAGAATCTCTATTATATATGTTACACGTGGTGTGGAAACAAATAAATTAAACCAAACGTAACGAAGTGTAAACTCTACTCACAGTGTTATAATTATACTGCACTTTCGAAAGTCTGTTTCATTGAAGGAGGACAAATTCAAAGTTAGAAAACAGTTATATAGTGTTATCTTTGCTCTAATCATTTGACGATCTACAATTTCTTTTCTTCTCTTTCTTTGAAAACAAACACATATATGAAATAAAATAAAACAAAACTATACTATACTATACAAACATGAAACCTACTTTAACATAACCATCCTTTGTTTCTTTCTGAATAATATTGAACAAGCATTTTATTCTATTCAAAGTCACTTTGCTTACTAGACACTTTCCATTTAGCTATATTGCAGACAAGAAGAGTTCATACGTAGGTGCAAAACGAAAATGAATGACAAGAACTTACATTATCATATCTTAAAATAAAGCAGCTGAAAGTATACACAAAGCATTCCGTATAGTAGCAAAGTTAACTGACACATAGCCGGTGGTCATATAATTTACCTTTAAGCTGATATTCGTCTTATACCCCCCCCCCCTCCCACTTCCTTCCCACCTTCTAACATCTGCTCAGAAGTTTGTAAACAGTAAGCTCGTGTAGTGCAGTAGTTTGCTTGTAAAAATTGCTTTGCTAGTTGGGAAATAAGATTACACGTCTGTAGTTTCACTGGTTTCGAATACCAAATACTGGACTGCACTGCGATGATAACCAAAGTGATGCACTCCATTCACGCAGTTTGTGTTAAAGTGCGAGGCTCGGAAGTAGAAGTCTCGAAATCAAGAATGGATTATTAGTTCAAATTGGAAAGCTTGATACAAGTAGGTTCCAGAATAACTTGCAAATTTTGGAGTTAACCTTTCGCTATACCCCTCTCCCCGTCTTGTACGAGTAGACCACTGCACAGAGACTTCGTTCAGTTGTGGTTGATATGATTTTGTTTAATCAATAACACAAAGAAAGTCGGGATAGGTGTTCCAACCATCTTTTTAATCCGACAACGCTTAATGTCCGAGATGTCTTTTCAATGAAAAATGGCAATAACTGTTCAATAAATTCCAATTCCATTCTTCGGTGCGAGATGGAATGATTTATATGTGTAAATTCATCCTCTGGTATGTCAAATCGCAACCTTTTCTGGAGTGCCAGAAGATGACCTTTTCTGCACCTGCCAAGGCATGTCACTGTGTAAATAAATGAAAACTGTTGTATTTGACACTGACAATTTCAATACAGATAAAAACAATAAATAATTTCAAGAGAGCAATCCACAGTTATGCATATTTAATTACAAGCACTTCATAAACAAATAATCAAGGATCGCAACGGAGACGGTTTAAAATTTACAACCTTGATTCACGATTCGCACTGCATAAGAGTGCAGTTAACCTTTCACACATTGAACTTTGACTTCAGCCGCTCATGTGACTAAGTATCATTGAGACATTAAAATGCACACTACTACCAATGTTGATGCATATTAGCAGCGGTATATTTGATAAGTTAATAACACTGAAGATATACATTGTCCCTAGACCCTGTGTGGGTTCTATGGTCTTTACATTCCTATTAAACCTGTGAAGTTTGCAAGTCAATTTACTGTTTCCTGTAGCGAAAAACTTTTTCTTTTTATATTTATGTTTTTGGTCTCTAACCTCTCAACTTACTTCTTAAAATCTGCGAGATACTTTTCTATCAAGTATATTCTTGAAACATCTTTAGACAAGGTACTTGATGAAGGTAAAGTTTTCAGTTCACCCCAGTGTGACTCTAACCAATGTTTGGACGTCCGTTATCGAAACATTTTATTGGTTAAGATTGCTGCACACAAGTGCCTTGCAAAGTATCGTTTCTTCTGGTTTAATCAGTAACAGAAACACAGACTTGTTACACTGAACTATGTTTATGTTAGCAAATTCTTTTACATGCAGTTACTAAAGTTAACAAATATTTTAGCTGTACATTTTGGTATGAAGCCCTACCTCCATTCCATCCGGAATTGTGTCACCTGGAATAGATGAATAAAGAATTTCTTAATTATACTAGATTACATTGTTGGTAGAATACAGGTAATATTTCATTCTTCTACTATCATATGCCGCCATGTCTTTTCAGAAAAGCGTATTTGAAAATGCAATTTGCTCAAGGCATAGCGTTATCATGTATTACATAGGATGCTTCCAATATATGCAGCAATAGGTTGTAATAGTCATAGTACGCCTAAGCTGCTGCTCAATTTACTCAGGACATTTGTGAACGACACTCGCTTTAAAACAGTGTGAAGTATGAAATTGGCTTTACCTCGTCCTGGTAATCCGTACGCGTCATCGTCTCTCCATTTTCTTTTTGCTGAAAAAATATATTATTGGAATTAATAAACCTTAACTTGAAAACTAGTGAACAACTTCGAAAGGAGATCAAGTTTCTTAGTAAGGTTCCTGTAGATATGTGACAATGAAAATCCATTTTAAGCATTCTTTTTGATAAGTTTCTAAATTAAACACCTCTTAATCCAAAACTGATTTTGTTAAGCAAACCTGAGTAGCCAAGTTAGTAGTCAAACTCGCAAACCCATTCACTTTGAACAATATTGTTTGATTATATCAATTTAGTAACCAGGAACCTGGAAATATATAGGCAATCTCTCTGTGCAAATAACACTTACAAAAAGAAATTAATTTCTAATTTAGAAAATTAATTCACGAGTCCCGCCCACACTTTTGAAGAGTGTGGACAGTATCAAAGGAGCATGGATGCTTCACACTACTTGTGAACAGTTTTAAATGTTGGTACAAAATCATTTCAATTTTAGGAAGCACTACTGACAGAAGTATACTATCATTTTTGGTGGTGTAAATTTTGTAGTATCAATGTCAATGTTACGAATAATGCAGAATATTATCACGTCGTTGATAGTTGGAATCAAAAGCCGGATCCACATTTAAAAGATGTGAGAAATTTAGCTTGCTTCGAATATCACATGAAACAGACTTACTATGCCCACATGTTACCTCTTTGCAATTGAATGGTTATGTACTAACCTTCCAGACACCGTTCTTACCGAGCTGATACCACTTGGCTGTGGGGTTCCACGAAACTGTTTAAGAACCAAAAATTATAATATTATTTGTCCAATGCATTTGTCACTTAGTATTAAACTCATGTCATTGATATTGCTAATGTAAACATTGTTATATATTTATTATCATTGTTTATGAGGGCAAAAATACATTACTTTTTGTGTCTGGCTATGTACTACCACGGGAGATTACATGTATCAAACAAATTAAACATATGGACAATTTCATATCTTCAGATTACTTACTGCAAACCTCACATTTTCTCCAAAACCACAGCCTTCTGTCTGCTTTGTCCTGCAACCCTTATGAATGAAAGTCGTGTGGCATTATCGGTGTCTCTGAACGTGCGGCATTACATATCTAGAGAGACGTATGTTTAACTGTGGAGGCTTTATTGTGACCCTCCTTAATTGGGTAAGAGATTGTTCAATTTAATTGTACATCGAAGATGCTACTCCGGTACCTTGATGTATTACTGGAGTTGGTTTAATTTAGTTCCTTAATTCATTTTTTTTTACTTCCTATAAAGTAATTTAAATTAACTTAATCTCAAAACAAGTAATAATATTTATGTCAAATTCTAATGCCAAGTCAAAGACACTGAAGTCACAGTGTTAACAAATATCATCAATTCCTCCCGACAAAAGAAGATTTTGCAAAACTGTACAAATATTCACCTGTAATAGCCTTTTTATCCAATTCCTTGCAAATCTTTCCTCGGGCTTTCTCTGGCAGCAGGCAACATTCGAATCTGATAATTGGGTGCAGAGAATAAAATTACAATGAGTTACGTGAGCTTGTACAATTTATGTCTAGGTGACCTTGGTGTGAACATAGGTAAATGCAGTCCGTGACATACATTGCGAAAACTTATGTTATTTATTAAATTCCATCATTCTTTGCTCGGTGTAGTTGTTTGAAGGCAGTACGACTCTTAGGTATGTTAAATGAAGAATCACTATGTCAATGCGTCTATATGCTATACGAATTTTAGTTCTAGTTGCCCCTTTCAACATGGCTTATTTGCATGTGCGAATAGACGATGCTCATTTGCTATCACAGGCAGGTAGGTAAGGCTAGTGGCAACCTTAAGTGCAGTTTGTCTTCGTCAGGAGCAATGAAATCGCAGATACCTTACAAGAAGATGACCATGAAAGTTAGTCCACATGAAAAAAAATCAAGTATGTAGAAGTGTTCTTCTGCTCACCAGCATTTTGGGAGGAGACTGTTTTGTATACAATGGAAAAACTATATAGTCGAAGCAATACAACAAGGCATGCGTAAACTATCACATAGACTGATTAGAAATAAAAACTCACAGTCTCATATGCTAATTGTTGTGTTTTCAGTGTTTCGTGTCCTACAAAATGACTTACGTGATAACATTTATAGTCATATGAGCATAACAATCACAGTGTGTGATTTGCATCATGCTGAATTTGTATTTGTTTCGTGAATTTCCTAGTCGCTCTGAGATATGTTATTGGATGTGCCACAGAATGTTAATACCATTGATGTTTAGATTATTATCAAATCATTAAAACTACACAAATTTTAGTTGAGTTTCTGTTCAACTTGTATGCCCGTTGCTGCTTTGCATACTTATTCGCATGTACCTTTGTGGGTATTAACATTTCTTATGGTAACTTACGTAACTTGCTCTAATCCTTCACAAATAACTGAGTATTCCAATAGATCAGTGAATTCATCATACGACATCTCTCGTCCTATCTCGGTAACCTTTAGTTGTTTGACCATTGATAAACTTTGCAATTGTAAACCAGATTTTAGTGTGATTCTACTTTTTGAGGAATCGACGTAGTTAAAACATTTTTCCAAGTTTATACATCTCATGGGAATCTGTCGAAGAAGAGGCAAAATTTGTTTTTAACAGTCAATAATTTAAAATCAAATGTAAATATTTGAGCAAACAAATGATGAGACAGATCTATCTGTAGTCAAAACACACGCAATTGTAATTGAGACAAAACAAATCACTAGCAGTTATTTTATCATTTGAAAATTAAATTATGACAATAAAGTTAACAATCGACATTTGTGGCAACATAGACATGAAGTTAATGTTGTAACACTTTGTCAATAAAACCAAAAAAGATTCTCAAGTCGTGTCGATCCACTGGTCTTTCACACACGAGTTTTGCAGTCACTACTTGTTTTCTCACCACAGTTTGGATATTTGTTTAAAGACTGATCTTTTACATATTTGAAATCATACCATCTATTTTTCAATGAGCAATATGTGACGGTGTTAACACTTTCGAATTTAGATAAACCTTTAGAAACTAACACAATCACTATCACATCACCAAGCCGTGTTTCGTGATGGATTACACTATATTATTTAAGCTGGCTTACCTGTACTCTAGATGCCATCTCAATAAGCTGCATAGTCGACCGTTGTAGCAACCTGCTATGCTCCGAACTTATGTAAATTATTTCATCGCACATCTCTTTTATAGTTGCTTTAATATTGTCGACATCTCCGCTCTTTTCAAGTAGGCATAGAATAGCTAACTTTTCACCATCCTTAAAAGTCTTGAGATACTGAATAATTCGATCGGCCGCATCAGAATCGATGCCACATGTAAATCGATAAACATATTGCAGGTTAAACGGATCTAACTGTTTAAGTATCTCACGTACCGCACTAGAAGACATAGATTTGTTTTGTGTAGCTAAGTAATGAGCAGCGTACCATTCGCCAATTAGTTTGTGGAAAAACCGTACAACGGGTTTGCGCTGAATGATATCTGAGGACAATGCACTATATTTATCAACATAGAAGAGAATCTCCTCCACAACTAATATGCCAATCTGAACGTAACGTTCATAAATATCTTTCCCTATTTTGGACAGAAGCTCTTCCCTATTCCATGAAACCTTCTTCTCGTCTCCTGCTAGCCCACTCAAAGCTACTTCATCTAGTTCCGCGTGATTTTTCTCAAAGGCAGTTGCTCTAGCATTAAGATCATCGCTATATTTGTTTACATGGTGACTATGAAAACACGTTATAATGTAATTAAAGAACGACGTGAGAGAATCAAACTTCATTTCGGTGCCAGTTTCTTGTACGATGTGCACATACATAACAAACAAAAAAGGTACTTCACAAATATCACCGTGGATGGGATTCTTTTGGACGAGCTCCAACATAGAGTGTGTAGCATTTTCATCACTAGCCACAAAAGCTTTTTTAGCGTATTTGGTTCTGGCATCATGGTCAAAACCACTTAGTCTTATCAATATGTTGGATGGTGCAACTTCCTTTGGGTAACAATTGGTCCTAGTTGTTACAACTACATGTAGCTGTTGTAACTTTGTACGCGCAAGAATATGGCAAAAATCGGATTTAAGGTATTCAGAAATATCGTCAATTTCGTCATAACCATCAAGAATTAATAATGTGGACGTGCTTCCACGAATGATAGCTTCAACATCTGTATTGGTTAGTTGAGAATCTATTGGTAGCAAGAAAAGCTTGATACCTTCGAAAAGTGATTTGATCTTTCCTAACTGCCTAAAGCGAATGAAAATAACGAATTCCAGTTTTGCAAGTGGTGAGGATTTCACCTCCGTGCACCAATCGTTTACCATCTGAATACCAAGGGTTGATTTGCCGTAGCCAGGATCTCCAATGATAACACGCATCTTAGACTTTACTAGTTTTTTGTCGAAAATGTCGTGGTGTGAATGAAGTCTCTTCCAGACTTGGTGTCCATGTTTAACGGGCATCGATATCTCTATGCTCCCTTCAACGTATAAGTCATCGACGCTAAACATTTTCTCCTTGATGAATGGAATGGGGCAGATTGTTTGGCAAAGTTTCTCATAGTGTATTCTTAGCTCTTGTAGAAAAAGACCTTTCTTGGCTGAAATAATAAAGATATACATGAAAAATTTAAATTGATTGTACAATAAGAATGATTTAGATTGTTTCATTGATGTTTCCTGGTTCGAAAATAATGTCACGTCAAATATGCGATGCACAATTTGCTACACTTTGTATCAAGAGAAAAATATATTCAGTGCATTGCCTTCGGGACTTGTTGTTGACATAGAACAATTAACAAGCGGTGTTAAATACATTGCTTTCCATTTAATCTTGTTCACTGATAAATTGAATGATTTTTTTTTTTGGAAACTTGAAAGAGATTGCCTGCACTTTTATTGTTAAAATCAAAGATGGTTTATGTAAACGGAAAACATACAAGCTTACCAGTAAAGTCTGTAATGTGATTTGGAATCATCGACTCCATCTGTAAAAGTAAATCCAACGCCATTCCATAGATTGAAACTCCTAATTAGTTTCCTTTGAAATTAACTTTTAAAGTTTATATTGATAATTATTTTTTTGCTAGGATTCTCAAAAGTATCATTGACTTTCCTTAAGCTGTTCTGAACAGGTCACTCAACTGAACGATACCTTGAACTCTTTATATCGCTTTGTTGTTCCGATCGACAAGTGATATGTAGAAGAAATCAAGTTAATTGTATTTCCTAAACATGTATTGAGGTATTAGGATACGTCTATCATACATAATATGATTTCATTGTTTTTTTTTTCAAATATAAGACATAATTAATTAATAATACAGCAGTTACACACTTGAGAACTTTTGATAATTAAAGCTGTTTTTTTACACTCACCTCTCCAGTAAAATTCGTTTTAATTTGTTTTTTGTTCTTATTCTTCATAACTGCATATAGAAAAGATAAAAAATACTTTAAGGTAGATTCTTGGAATTATGCCTGGATCTTACTTTTACTTATCTTGCAAAAAGATATGATTCTGTGGAAGGAGTTAAAGTTTCATTATTGTTGATTTCATTCGTCTTCAAGAAGAACAGTTAATATTGTGACAGAAGAAGTCCCACGAGCGCTGTAGTTTTAAAGTCGGTTGGGTAATACATGACTAATGTTGAAAATGATCACAACTGAACACGAATCATTCATTTAAGAAGAACAATTCTACTAGGTTACTAACCATGGACCAAATGCACTTTAAATTATACTTGGGGGATTTTCTTATAATATTCAATACACCAATATCCACTCCTGTTAATGTGTTGTACACAATTAAAATTGTTACCACTTATATTCAGCAAAAAGAAACCCAGATAGACCAATATTGTTTTATCCTGTAGTGTTGTTTACCTTGATAAATGATTGCAATTAGTAACAACATCAATACCAACGCACTCCCTATAACCACCATCATTACAAAGAGAGTACTTTGATCTTTCACAATAGTTGCAGAGGTCAATTGGTTTGTATTGGTGACATTTTCAGTAGACACAGGATCTGTAAAAAAAAACATAGCTTAGTTTATCCATTACTGATTATATATCATGTGACAGAAACCGAGTTCAAAGTTCCTACGGACAAGTAGCACATTCAGATTGAATACATACACCTCCTTTTCAACAATATTCTCTAAAGGGCTACATATGATTTTTATTTCCTATTGTTTAAACCTTGCCAATGACCTCTATATTCCCTAAATGGTAAGCGAACTTAGTGAACATTCAAAAGATATTGTCATTTGTAATACGATCATAACAACATTCAATAAAATGTTTTCTATCAGGAACCGGTTAAGAAACTCGTTACCCACATATAAACATTTAAAACACACATGATTTATTTTACACTTTGCCGGAATAACAGACATGCTTTGACAACATCTTCCACGGCTAATTTACTAAAAGATTTCAGTCTATAGGTAGCATCACTTAAGTTCACCTAAATGTCCCTCACTTACCACGGCATTAACACCAACATTTTGTTTACGTTTGTAAACAATTTCATCGAATAGAGCCTATGCCAGTTTTATCCAAACTACCTGTCTCAAATATCATCCAAGAAATACACGTAAATATTCGAAGATAATCCCTCTCAATACCCTCTGCTAGTCACTTCCACATAAACATATTATTATCCCTTTCATGTTATCATGTCCCCCATCATATCAACACCAAGCTGAAAAATTCAATCACGCCATTCGGTTCATATTTATCTCTGTGCTTACTAATTTATTAGGTTGTCCCATTTACATTTTATCATATACAATCCCGCTTAAAAAGACTATCAGTAGAAACTCTACTCAACATAACCCATCTGAACTACTAATACCCAGGTATATTTTTTCCAACATCAGCCTTTTACTCAAATATCTGTTTTCTTCCCGAAATGATTCCCTCTAATAGTATCGAATAAGTTTATCTATCGCAAAATATGATATATTGTTGTAACATTTGTACACCGTTGCTTCTCCAAGGAGATGGAAGAAATATGAAGTGCTACCTACCACTTATTAGGATCAGGTCAAACTGCTTCGACCAGTCCAGTGGAGTGTCTTCATCTGGGTATGCTATACATTCAATAGTTAGCCTACCATTACTTGATCCATGAAATTTATACTGCGCAGTAAGGTACACATCAAATGTATCCTTTTTGGTTGTTATTTTTAATTTCTCATCGAAAAAGGATATCTTGTTCTTGTCGCTGCTGAAGACTGTTCTTAGTTGTATATCAACAACTGGACGAACACCATGAAGTGAGCAACTTAATCTACCCTCACGATGAATCCCTATTAAGCAGTATCTATCCTCGCTGCAGCCATCAACCACTGGGTATGATGGTTCTGGGTTTACTGTGATTAAAGAAGAGAAAAATATATTTAGTAGCTTCTTATGCTGAGGAGTTTTATTTGGTTTAACGGTACTTCCAGTAAATAGAATATTGTCTACTCAAGGGAAAACATGTAAATTGACATAATCTGATTTCATATACCAAATGAAATTGCACTTGAATACAGGTTTGAGTTATTATTAGCAATGTAATTGCACTTACATTTTTGAAATATTGTTTGCACTTCATATTAATATTAATTTATAACGTTGATGAGTGATTGTTCCCGACGTTATTCAAATATAGTACTGTCGGTTCTCTCTGGAAGTGAACATTGAACTATAATCAAGGCAGCTGTTTATTTGATTTACACCCAAAGACGGTTTGTTTAAGAGCCAAAGGCCATCTATTATATTACATGAGCATGCCATTGTTGAATGCATTCAGCATGAAACGAAAGTAAACATCGATCAAGTCAGAATAAATATATTATTATGAGATAGTTTGTATTGGTGTATTCTTTTCAATCTTTCAAGCATTGGCTACGTTAATGACAATAATCCGATTTTCCTTTTTTTTCAATGAACTTACCATATACGTGAACATTGTAGAGTAAATTATCGTTGATAGTTCCATCAGTAAACGTACAAGAATATAATCCGCTATCTTGTATTTGTGCTTGATTGATTTCCAGTGCTCCATTCTCTTTTACTTCGAGATTCTCTGACGAACTGCTTTGGCTGTTTTCATCAAAGAAAGTAGCCACTACATAGTCACGTGTGATATATTCTTCAGAGAGTTTTTTCCAAACCAAGTATATCGTCTTATCATTTCCACACTGCAATGTTAGTTTTGAATTTCTTTCCACAAGCACTTGTGTTTGCTGTATTAATTCATGATCAACTGACCCTTGTTGTACTAAAATTTCCGATTCGTTTTTAACAAGAACATCATAAGATTGAAAAGCTTTACAGACAAGAAATAACAGGAGTTTCGATTTGAGAGAGCTTACATTTAGAGTGGTGTATGATGAAAAAGATGCATTGTGATTCAGTGTGCGTCTTGTTTGTGATTCAATGTACCTGTCATTAACATCGCTCCTAACTGACCATTGTAAAGTAATATTCGGCCTAGCCTTTTCTACCGAACAGGTTATGATTTCGTCATCAGTTACTTCTGTAAAGCATAACGATTTGTTGTTACGGCAAACATCGATCAACGGGAAGTCTTTATCAGGCGTGACTGGAATATAAAAAGCATTAAGAGGTTCAGCTTTGTTAAATCCTTAATTCATTTTAATATCATCGGTGGGTCTGTAACAAAATACAGAGGTATGGATCTCTGTCACTTATGCTGGTATGATTTGGTACAAGCAACAGTTCTTTGGAATGATGGTTGCAATGAAAGTATTAAACTATTCCAAATATTTTGGAAATCTTCCAAATAAGTACATTAGGTATTTGTCGGTATTTGACTACTACATAGAGGGCTTTCAAACTATTACTGAATTATGAATAGTGCACGATTTTACTTTGTATATATCGACTTCAGATAAGGTTCCAAGAGTAAATAGGTCAACGTGTATTGCTAATCATATATTAAAGACTCTAATAGATGTTTATTAGAGACGGTCGGTCTTTATTGATAAAAAAGGAGCATTGAGATAAATTTCACTTACCAGTAACAATCACTGCAACGTAATGTAAAGACGGCTCACTGTCCTTTCTTTCGAATTTTATTGCTAAGAAAGTACGTTCATGTATAATAGATACATTGTGTATTATGAGCGATCCATCTATTGTTATATCATAGTCCCTACTTGATCCATCATCATAGATGATATTATTGTCTTGAAGCATAACAATGGGTGTTGTTGTGATGTAATCAACTGAGTCATACCACAGGACAGAATAAAAATCAACTCCTAATGAGCAACGTAAAGTGTAGTTACTTCCAACTTCGATATATTGGGTGGGTTCACATTCATCAGAATTGGCAACGACTGAAGGATAAACAAACATATTTATATTAAAGCTTGGCTGTTTGAAATATCCTTAGATGGGCATATTAACATAGTGGTGTATCTTATTATATGCAGTATTAAACTGTAGTACAGCTCTTTGATATTTTTATTGATAAACAAAGCAATTAACGTAACATGGTCATGACTTTTGATGAAATATAGAGGGTAGAATATTGTACTCACCGATGTACGGGACAACTACTGTTAGCAGAAGGAGGTTAAGTAACATTACACCCATACTTGTAATAGTTCAACATTCAAATCTGTCGAGATGGAGAACAAGCATGAAAGTATGACGCTAGATAGTGTAGGTATAAATAAATATAACCAAATAAATCAATACTATACAGGAAGCGAAATATGGAGCAAATAATAGGAAGAACGAATTACATACGCATGCCGAACTGGTAGTTGTTTAAAGGCCCCAAGTTTTTAATGAGGATGGTCGGTGATATGTGACTTAATACAAAAGATCCGCTCGTTTTCTTTTCGTTTACGTTCAGTTAAGGTTTTGGAGTGAGAAGCAATAAAAATACAAGTTTGTTTTTTGAGGGAATGTCTGTAAAGATTTAAATGTTCGAAAACGGGGAATTGTGCAAAATAATCACGAAAGTGTTTTATGGGACTATTGAGACGTATGCGGAACCGGGAACCTGTTCCACCTACATAATTGCCCTCTTTGAAAAGTACACAGTAGTATGTAAACGACATTATTAGAATCACAAGAGAGGGAAGTGTGTCTGAGACCATAATCAACATTGGGAATTTTGACCAATGTGCCTGAGGTAGTATGGAGGCATACTTGGCATCGAGGTTTTCCGCAACGGAAATTACCTGCGGAGGTGGAAACTCGGTAGGGGAGTCTGGTGAAAGTGAGTAGAAATCTTAGGAGTTTTGGACTTGTATTTTAATAAGTAATCACGGTTCAGTTTGTCGGCCCAAGAAATACACTGTCTAATTAAATGAAGGAGGTATCTGAAGTTCAAGAAATAACCTGTTAAAATGGATACCCAATGTTCATAATCACGTGGATTAAGACTATGTGGGTGACAAGTGTAAATACATATGAATATCAGTGGGCTTATAATAGACCGAAGTGGTTAAATAATTGATATCCGACTTGACCATAACATCTACCAATTATATTTGGTGTTTAGATACTTCCACAGAAAATATGATGCCTTCATGGAAAGAATATTCATGTTCAAAGAAAGACTTTAGAGGTTTTTTTGTTCCAGATCGTGGCGTAACATGGTGCCACTGTAGTGCACATAGCGGTACATTTGATTTGGAGATATTATAACGAACCGATTACAATAGAATGAAGCAAACTGAAATTGTTCACATTCTTATGTACTTAGTTCAACTGGAGATTTTTAGTATAAACAAGCCAGTATCTATCACTTGCATATTGTACTAAAAATTGTTAGTGTCGCATTTGTTTACGAAAGATAATTCGTGTTGTTTAAGTTCAAAGTGTACATAAATTTAGCTGCTTTGCGATTAACAAGAATATCAATACATTAACAGAAAAAAACGATATTTATTAGACAAGAAAAGATTTGCACTTATCAGCATTCCATTACCTTGGCGTTGTTAAATCGAAAACGCATATTTTCAACTAATTAACTGTATGCTATATTATTTTGTGGTATGAAAAATTATTTGCCCTCTCATTGAAAATAGAAGCCTGGTGCGTCATATCGCTATCTGTATTGAGAATGATTCCGATCTTCCCTGCCTATAGCAAATATAGCTAATAACTACTAAGTTCCAAAGTTCAATGACGTACTTTCGGTTTGTCTACGGTATAGAGTCGACTATTTTTCTAGAAAACAAAATGGTGGGATTCATCGACTAAATGAAGCGTTTTTCTGCTAGTGCTGCCCCAAATGTTATGGGAATACCTTCAAAAATCGTAATTATTGACCTTTTGTTAAAGAATGATGTTGAAGTATATAAAACAACTGTCCTGGCGGTTCTAACTCCTAAGTAATTACAGCTGTTATTATTGTTACATTACATAGATTACATGCCCAAGTGTGCAAACAAGCGTAACATTACTATATCTGTGAAAATTGTTAAAGAATCACTTAGGTTTGCTTATACTCTGTAGCATACTTGGGATCAAGTAATACTGGAATTTAAATTAACAAATAATGTAGATTACATGCACAACAAAACTAAGATTTAATGAGCTAAAACACAATTTATTGAATGTCAGCCTAACTTGCAAATTCAAATCAATTTTACTTACAACAAGTTCAATAGAGTAGTTTTAGCAGTGTAATTTTCAAATGAAGTGCATTAAATTACAAATTAGAAGAATCTTTAAACAGGATAAAAAATAAGTTGTTAAGCGTCACTTACCATGTGTGTGAGGTTTGTCTTGTGTTTGAACGTATATAGGAGGTACCATAATCTGAACAACAATCATAAATTATAAACTAAAAGCAAGTTGTATCTTATTTAAATCGAATATGCATAAAATTGAATCGATTTGTCCTTACCGTTCTGTTACATTATCCTGTGTATTAAGCTGTTGGGGATGTCATCATGTCACTCCTCGTGCAATGCATATGAAATATTTGATCCACACACTTTGCGTGCATCATCATCATAACGAAATCCAAAGGTGGTGTTTGCTAAACAATCTATCTAATGGTGCTCGTAATCGTGATTAAACAAACTCAACATTCTGTATAAAGTTTAATAGTAATCGTTATTCACGAAGATAGAGAAGAGAGGGATCTAGTCAGGACTAACGTTGTGGAGTGCCAGGAGGGAATACTACTACATACGAACCCGGCTTTATATACGGACACCCTAACCACGTACGCCGTGAACGATGATTGTATGTCAAGAGGTTCGAAGCCAGTAAGGAAGGTCGTCATTCCACTGTAGGATTTTGCTACCTTTAGATAACGTTGACGATTTCAGTGGATTTTAGTTGATTTAAATTTATGTGTCGTACCTAGTTGTGGGTTGGTACTAGATGATAACATGGTTTCGAGAATGTCTGATATTTATTTAGATATTATTATGTGCCCCATCATTCAGTTGTACATTTGTCTGATGAATATCATTCGCCAATCCTAAGCGTGCTGTACATCTGTCACTAATTGCTATCTGCTATATATAATCACGGGCGGAGAAACAGGGGGGTTGGGGGGGGGGGGGTTTAACCCCCCACTTTTTGAAGAGGGGGTTGGCCCACACAATCAACCCCCCTAGTTTTTGCCAGTAATGTTCTGTTATAGCCTGTGTTATGTGCTCCAAATGGCATAATAAATCAAATTATTAAATTTGAAATTGTTAAAGTCATTTTAACCTTTTACCTGGTACATCAACAATTAACGACCGAAAACCGAGTAAGAATTGACCCACACATTATTTCTAGCCCCTTTCCCCCACCTTGCGCATTGGAACTTGTAGCTCATAGCGCTAACTTCACCCCACAACAGACATACACAAAATAACGTTTTGTTGCTGTTGAATAGCTTTGTACACCGGTTGTAACGTTTTGTTGCTGTTGTACACCGGTCATATATGTGCTACCAAAAATTCATAAAGCACCCCCTGCTAACTCAAAATTTGCCGGCAGACCGATAATAAGCGGAAACGGATCACCGACCGAAAAAATATCGGAATTTGTGGACTATTTCTTGCTTCCTATTGTATTTAAACAAAGCACCTATGTGAAAGATACAAATCACATTCTGAAAATTTTGGAAGCCACCCCGTTACCCAAAACAGTAGTACTTGCTACACTCGATGTCGTCGCCATGTATACCAATTCTCCCCAAGAGGAGGCATTAGATATATGTCAAGAAGTCTATGAAAAGGCGGAAAAAAGCGAATATGGAATAAATAAAATATCTTCCATATCCATGCGCAAACTCATTGAACTTATTTTAACAAGAAACTGTTTCGAGTTCAATAACCAATTCTATCTACAAAAGATCGGTTGCGCCATGGGTAGCCAAGCCTCTCCGGAAATCTGTGATATCGTCATGCATTGACTGGAAAACCAGATTTTACCGACAGATAATAAAATCTTAAAATGG